>CAUYPK010016714.1:0-30735 GCA_963574355.1 Loris lydekkerianus | reverse complement strand
CATTCTTGAGATACTTTACTAAGAAGAATATGTTCCAGCTCCATCCATGTAAACAGGGAAGAGGTAAAGTCTCCATCTTTCTTTAAGGCTGCATAATATTCCATGGTGTACATATATCACAATTTATTAATCCATTTGTGGGTTGATGGGCACTTTATGGTTTTATTTTTAATTTCTTCCCACCAGCTCCATCAGTACACAAGTAAGTCTCATCATATTATCATGCCAGGTTGTGGCCACATATGAGAGAATTTCTTTCTTTCTTTTCTTTTTTTTTCTTTTTTTGAGACAGAGTCTCACTCTGTCACCCTGGGTAGAGTGCTGTGACACCATTATAGCTCAGAGCAACCTTAAACTCTTGCACTCAAGACAGCCCCTTGCCTCAGCCTCCCGGGCAGCTGGGACTACTGGAATACACCGCCACGCCCAGCTAGTTTTTCTATTTTTAGTAGAGACAGGGTCTTGCTTTTGCTCAGGCTGGTCTCAAACTTCTGAGCTAAAGGGATCCTCTTACCTCTGCCTCCCAGGGGATTACAGGAGTGAACCACTATGCCTGGTGTACAAAAGGATTTCCACATATAGCTTTTTAATTTTTCTCCCCATCTTGCACATGCCTCAAACATAGGTTTAGTTGAACCTTCCAGCCTTGCATGGTCTCAAAGGAGTCTTCTGTATGTACTAGGTTTTTCCACCTGCATTCCTGGAAAGCATCCTATAGGCCTGCTTCTGAGGAATCCAGGTGGCCTTAACAATACCTCCCTTGTTGCCATGAACCACATTTGGCAACCATCACATAGCAGCATGAGCTGTACCTATAGACTCCAAATCTCTTCTTAGCACTTTAGAACAACTTAATGCTAAACAACATTTGGTTTTCAGTGGTTGTCATAGAAAAACTTTGAGGTTAGGCCATTTATACTGTGATTTTTGACAGATGACCCAAACTAGCCTAAATAATTAAAAATCCATTTTTTTAGTCAGTGAAAATATCTCATAGAGCAGAAAGGTAATATTTCAAATATAGCTGGAGTTAATGCAGATGGGACAGATCATGCTTTCTCCAACACACTTTGACTTCTGTTCTGGCCTATGTCATGCTGGTCTCCCAATAAGAGACAGTTTTTCTTTCTCTCTTCTCTCCTTTCCTCTTTTCTGTGAATTTGGTGAAGGGAATTTTATTTTGTACTAAACAGGCTATTAGGAAGTGAGCTGAGATGTTATTTTTTCATTAGTCAGGCTAAGTTAGCATCAGGCAACTTTGTGTTTTCACTTCAACAAATAATATCCATAAAATTATTTAAAACAATCCTGTGATAAATATGCATTCCAGTTTAAACTAGAAAATGTTTTAAGAGGAAAAAAACCCTCAAAATTCAGACAAATTTAATTTTTATCATCTCAACTTGATCTAGAAAATAAAATAAATTTTATATGTAGGCAGTATAAACTTGAACTATGCAAATGAACTACACAGAATAGCAATATAGATTGGATGGTGATTTATTGCATTTTATGCATTTTCTAATTTGGAATACAATTTTTCTGAAAAAATCTGGCAGAGTATGCTATGGATTTTGTGGCTAGACATAGATATAAAGAAAATATTGAATATTTGCTACTTGTCACACACTGCTACAAGTTTAAATCTGATGTTCAAAATACAGGTATAGCAGGTAGTTATTAGGTATGTAGTACAATGAAGGCACCAAATGAAAAGTGAAAGTCTTCATACTAATCCTTCATACTAATCATTTTTAATAAATGCTACCATAGTTAACAGCTTTGTATAACTAAAGAAAATAAAAATAATGTTTTAGTTAAACCTACATAAACAATATTCTTTTTACATTCTTAAATGAAATCACTAATTTGAAATTAGTTACCCCATGCTGCACCTTGGTTTTCCAACTGTTAAATTATAATTCTTGGCCAGCATGGTCATTCACACCTGTAATCCTAGTACTCTGGGAGGCTGAGGCAAGAGGACTTCTTGAGCTCAGGAGTTTAAGGCTCCAGTGATCTATGATGACACCACTGCAGTCTAGCTAGGACAACAGAATAAGACTCTGTCTGAGCACAAAACTACACACATTGACACTAATAGGAAAATTTGACATAACATTTTGCTATAATTTCTACCCCTGACATAGCTTCATGGAATTTGCAATTAAACCCATAGCTCCTAGAGTATTCCAAAGGAAGAAAGTTGACCAGGATTCCAATGCCTTATATTTTCCAGCTTTTCAGAAAACTGGCTTCTATCTAGCCCATCTCCAATGCTCATGAGACCCAACATGATTTAGTTGCTTGGAGCCAGGCAGAAAAGACCTGGCTGTGTAAACAGGCAATCACCATAGCCCTATACCCACTTAGCACAGAGACAACAAGCAAAAGAAATCCCACCTCCCATCTTCTCCTGGAGATGAAAAGAGGTGGATCATATGTCCAATGACCCGAGTTTTTCTCAGACTACCCAGAAGACTGGTTTCTGTCCAGAATATCTTGAGTGTTGATGGGGCATCCAGTCTGGGTCAATGAGAACACAGATAGTCATTCAAACTAGAATGTAAATATAGATCCTTCCATTGATTCAGAAAAGATTGAATAGGTAAAAAAAAATCCTAGATCCTAGCTTCTTCCTGGGAAGAGAAAAAGTTGGAAAGGATGTTCAATGATCCAACTCTTCTGGAGGCTATCTGAGGAACTGGCTACAGTCTAATTTGGCATCTATATACTCTAGATGCCTGAGGGATGCTAAGAGAAAAAAAATGCATTGAATGTGTATAAAGTTTAAAGAGGCCCCAAGAATATTTGACAGGAGTTATCAGTGAGGGTCTTTCCTGTATGAGGAATCTGTGAGATCAGAAAGAGATGTTTATTTTGTCTAACATGTAAGCAAGGAAAAAGAAGAAACAAGGAATATATTCCAAACAAAGGAACAAGGTAAGTTTCCAGGAGCCAATCCAAATGAAAATAAGTTATGTGATTTACCTTACAGGAAACTTAAATAACTTTCACAATAGTGCTCATCAAAGTTAGCAGAACAATGTATGAACAAAGTAAAAATTTCAATATAGGTATAGAAAATATTAAAAGATACCAGAGATCCTGGGCCTTAATGAGATAATAACTGAACTAAAAAATGTATTAGTGGCTTTAACAGGTGATTAGATCAAGAAGAAGGAAGGATCAGTGAACACAAATATTGGTCATTGGAAATTATTCAAGTAGAGGAACAAAAGAGAAAAGAATGAAAAACAGCAATAGAGAGGGAAGGAGACAAGATGGCCAACTGGAGCCAGCTTTCCACAGGGGCTTCTGTCCAGAAAGAGAGTAAAGGACAGAAGTTTATCAAGTAAGCTGATGGTTTGGAGCTGAGCCAAGAGAGAAAATTGGAGAGTGCACATCACCCCTGCTGAGGTGAGCTGTGAACCCAAGGAAACAAACAATAGGTACAAAACCCATCACTAAGTGAATAGGACTCCCTTCCCCCATGAGGACAGCTCACACTATACTTTCTACAAATAAGCAAGAAGAGTTCAGATCTGTTCTTTTTCTATTCCACGGGAGAAACCTGCTAAAAACTGGATCTCCTTCCCCAGAGAGGACCCACTAGTATGCCATGGCACTCTCCTACCAGGCATAAAACTGAACATATACTCTACTCACAATTCTGAATTCCCAGCTCTCCCATCCACACACACCCAGAGGTCTGGAAGCCTGTCCCCCACAGAGTGCAGACTCTTGGGCATTTTCTTGAGAGGTATGGACAAGATGTGGGCTGTTACACATCTGTGCTGAATCAGTGGCACGGGTATAAAGCAGGGAATGTGGTACAAGGGAGCCATATGGGAGAGGGAGAAATGGTGGCACAGTGCAGCAGCAGAGGAACAATAGGGCTTACACCTCTTGTGATATTTTGGAGAAAAGACACTTCCCATCTCTCTTAGCAACCAGAGGGAGCTGGGCCTCTACTCCGGTGGCAGCCACAGAAATGCAGGACCCCGTGAGCAAAGGGTATGCCTGGGTGGGGCGTGGTGGGGACAGAATACATGAGTGCAGAGATGGCATGCTCCCAGGGTGGGGCTGAGTCAGAATTGCTGCTTTTGTGAGACTAAGATGCACTTGACCCCCAGTGGAGCATAGCTGGGACAAAAGCAGGCATGGCAGTGGCATAAGAATAGGGAGGAACAGGAACTGAGAGCCCTTTGTCATCTCTAAATGTGCCCACCCCAATACAGAGTGCATCAGAGACAGAGACACCAGCTCTGTGAGAATTGGTGCAGTAGAAGCAGCACAGAACAGGGCTGAGTCACAGTTTCTGTGAACTCAAACAGTGCCTGGCCCACAATGGAATACAGTTGGGATGGAAACACAAATTCCATGAGAACATAAGTGGCAGCAACATCAATCTAGGGCAGGGCTAGAACTGAGTGACACTCCCCAGCTTCCATTACGCACCTGAGGTAGTCAGGCTACAGTTTCCCCTGCTGGCTAGTGGCAGAGTGAGGCAGCCTGGCTGAGGAGATGCAGATCTACTGTAACTCAGGCAGGTGCAAACCCCTGCACATCTGTTCATTGGAAGGAACTAGGCCACAGCCGTGTGCGGTTACTAGTGTCTGGGTGTGACAGAAGTTCAAGGTGGGGAAGGAGGCATCAACCTGATACGAGAAATACAGTAGAATCCCTCAGTAACAGAATGGAGCAGGCAGAAGAAAGGATTTCTGACATTGAAGACAAAGCTTTTGAATGCTTTCAAATGCTCAAAGAGGAAGAGAAGTGGAGACAAAAAATGGATCATTCTCTCTAAGAGCTGTGGGATAATTTAAAAAAAAAAAAATCAAATCAAACTAATTACCTTATGGGAATTCTTAAAGGCAATGAGGTTGCTTTGAAAGGCCCAGATGCTCTACTCCAAGAGATAATTGAGGAGAACTTTCCAATAATGGCAAGAGATTCTGAAATTCATATAGCAGTTTCAGAACCCCAAATAAAGCATCTCCCAGACACATTATAATTAACTTCGCCAAAGTTAATATGAAGGAGAAAATTCTGCAAGAAGCCAGATGTAAGAAAACCATAACCTACAATGGGAAGAATATTAGAATGACTGCAGATCTTTCTGCTGAAACTTTTCCAGCTAGAAGAGGATGGTCATCACCTTTAATCTCCTAAAACAAAATAGCCTTCAACCCAGGATCCTGTATCCAGCTAAACTGAGTTTCATGTATGATGGAGAAATTAAATACTTTAATGACATTCACATGTTGAAGAAATTTGCCATAACTAAATCAGCTCTCAAGGATATTCTCAGACCCATCCTCCACAATGACAAGCACAATGCCCTACCATCAAAGTAAACTCACTCAGAAACATCTGATAAAATTCAACTTCCTCAGTGGTAAAAGGATTAAAAATGTCTACTGGACTTTTGAAAAATTTGATACCCCAAATACTACCAGGCTTATCAATACTCTCCATTAAAGTGAATGGCTTAAATTGTCCTCTAAAGGTCAGGTTGGCTGACTGATAAAAAACTCAGGCCAGATATCTGCTGCATACAAGAATCTCACCTTACCTTATAAGATAAATATAGACTCAGGGTGAAGAGATGGTCATCTATAATTCAGGTAAATGGAAATCAGAAAAAAGCAGGTGTTGCAATTTTATTTGCATATATAATAGGCTTTAAACCAACAAAAGTAAGGAAAAATAAGGATGGTCACTTCATATTTGTTAAGGGTAACACTCAACATGATGAGATTTCAATTATTAACATTTATGCACCCAACTAGAATGCATCTCAATTTATAAGAGAGGCTCTAACAGACATGAGCAAATGGATTTCCTCCAGCACCATAATAATTGGAGATTTTAACACCCCTTTGGCAGTTTTGGGTAGATCTTCCAATAAGAAACTAAGCAAAGACATTTTAGATTTAAACTTAACCATTCAACAATTAGATTTACCAGACATTTACAGAACATTTCATCCTAACAAAACTGAATACACATTCTTCTCATCAGCCCATGGAACATCCTCCAAAATTGATCACATCTTAGGTCAAAAGTGTAACCTCAGTAAATTTAAAAGAATAGAAATTATTCCTTGCATCTTCTCAGACCATCATGGAATAAAATTTGAACTCAGTAACAACAGCAATACTCATACAAAAACATGAAAACTAAATAACCTTATGCTACATAATAGCTGTGTCATAGATGAAATTAAGGAAATTATCATTTTTGGAACAAAATGATAATGAGGACATGAATTACCAGAACCCCTGGAATAGGGTAAAGGCAGTTCTAAGAGGGAAATTTATAGCATTGTAAGCCTTCCTCAAGAGAACGGAAAGAGAGGAGGTTAACAGCTTATTAGGATATCTCAAGCAAGTAGAAAAGGAAGAACATTCAAATCCCAAACCCAGCAGAAGAAAAGAAATAACCAAAATTAGAGCAGAATTAAAAGAAATTGAAAACAAAAGGATTATACAACAGATCAATAAATCTAAAAGTTGTTTTTTTAAAAGGTCAATAAAATGGATAAACCTTTAGCTAACCTAAACAGGTAAGAAAGACTAAAATCTTTAATTCCATCAATTGTAAAAGACAAAGATGAAATAACAGCAGACTCCTCAGAAATTCAAAAATCCTAATGAATATTACAAGAAATTCTATTCTCAGAAATATGAAAATCTGAAAGAAATATGCCAATACTTGGAAGCACAGCACCTTCCTAGACTTAGCCAGAATCAATTGGAAATGTTGAACAAGCCCATATCAAGTTCTGAAATAGCATCAACTACACAAAATCTCCCTCAAAAGAAAAGTCTAAGACCAGATGGCTTCACATTAGAATTGAAGAGAAACTTCTCCGAAGAAGACAGGTGCATGGCCTACAGACACATGAAAAAATCCTCATCATCTTTAATCATCAGAGAAATGCAAATCAAAACCACTTTGAGATATCATGTAATTCCAGTAAGATTAGCCCACCTCATAAAATCCCAAAGCCAGAGATGTCGGCATGGATGTGGAGAAAAGGGAACACTTCTGCACTGCTGGTGGGTATGCGAATCAATACGTTCCTTTTGGAAAGATGTTTGGAGATCACTTAAGGATCTTAAAATAGACCTGCCATTCAATTCTTCAATTCCTTTACTAAGTATATATCCAGAAGACCAAAAATCATTTTATAACAAAGATATTTGTACCAGAGTGTTTATTGCAGCCCAATTCATAATTTGTAAGTCATGAAAGAAGCCCAAGTGCCCATCAACCCATGAATGGATTAATAAATTGTGGTATATGTACACCATGGAATTATGCAGCTTTAAAGAAAGATGGAGACTTCATGTGTACATGGATGGATCTGGAACATATTCTTCTTCACAAAGTATCTCAAGAATGGAAGAAAAATGCACCCAGCCCTACTATGAAACCAATTTATAAGCACCTACATTTCCATATGAAAGCTCTAACCCAGCTACAGCCCAAGATGAAGGGGAAAGCAGAGGGAGAGGGGAGAGGATGGGTGGAGGGAGGGTAATTGGTGGGACCACACCCATGGTGCATTTTACAAGGGTACATTTTAAATCTACTAAGTGTAGAATATAAATGTTTTAAAACAATAACTGAGAAAATGTGGTGAAGGCTATGTTAACCAGTTTCATGAAAGTATTTCAAATTGTATATAAAACCAGTACATTGTAGCCCATAATTGCATTAATGTACACAGCTATGATTTAATTTAAAAAAAGAAAATAAAAAAACAGCAATAAAGTTAAAGAAATTTATTGGATACTATCAAGTGAATCAAGATATACATTATGAGATTTTCAGGAGAGGAGAGAGAGAACCAGGAAGCATATTGAAAAAAACCATGATTGAAAACTATTCAAATCTGTGGAACAAAATGAACATTTTGAGCTAGGAAGCCCAAATAATTTCAAATTAGGTATATCCAAAGAAGGACTCATTGATACACATAATACTAAATTGTCAGAGTGAAAGACAGAGAAAATTTTGAAAGCAGCAAGAGAAAAGCAACTTGTTATGTACATGGAAACTTTCATGACTATTAGCAAATTTTTTTGCAGGCTAACAGTGAGTGAAATGATATACTTAAAGCTGAAAAATTCTGGAAACCAAGAATACTATTCTCGGTAAAATTGTTCTTCTAAAATGAAGGAGATATAGAAACAATCACAAGAGACATAGACTGAAGGAATTAAAAACAAGATCTAACTATACAGTGTATATAAACTGATATTAGAAATATGACTCATACAAGTTAAAACTGAAGGGATGGAAAATGATATCTTATGCAAATGGTAACCCAAAGAGAACCAGGGATTAGCTACTTATATCATACAAAATAGACTTTCAGTCAAAAGTTGTTACAAGATACAAAGAATGACATTATATAATGAAAAAAGAGTCAGTTCACCATGAAAATATAAGAACTACAAATACATACAGCTGGTTCCCAACTTATGATGGTTCAACCTATAATTTTTAGACTTTGTAATGGTATTTTTGGAAAGTAATTCCATCATAAGTCAAAGATCATCTGGAATTATAATGGTTTGGTTTGTGATTTTTCAACTTTATGTTGATTTTATTGGGGCATTAAATGCATATTCAATTCATAATATTTTTACTTCTGATGAGTTTATCAGTCTTTAGCCTTATTATAAAATAACGATTATCAGCAAATACACCCAACATCAGAGCACCTAAATATGTAAAGCCACCACTGAAAAAACTGAAGGGAGAAAGGGATAGTAATACAATAATATCAAAAGACTTCAATAATTATAATTATACCCCATGAATGAGTTTGTTTCATCTCAGGGCTGGGTATTGTGGCTTACACCTATAATCCTAGCACTCTGGGAGGCCTAGACCAGTGGATTGCCTGAGCTCATGGGTTTGAGACCAGCTTGAGCAAGGGCAAGACCCCATCTCTAAAAATAGCCAAGCATTGTGGTGGGCACCGGTAGTCCCAGCTACTTGGGAGGCTGAGGCAAGAGGATCACTTGAGCCTAGGCGTTTGAGGTTGCTGTGAGCTATGATGCCACAACATTCTACTGAGAGTGACAAAGTGAGACTCTGTCTCAAAAACAAAACAAAACAAAAGAAAACAAAACAAAAACAAGGATATACTTTACTATGCTTTGACTTCTTCCAAAAATAATTTAATTAATTTTTTTTTTTTTTTTTTTTTTTTTTTTTAAGACTTCTCACTCTGTTGCCCTGGGTAGTGCTATGGCATCATAGCTCAGCGATCTCAAATTCTTGGGCTCAAGAGATCTCCCTGCCTCAGCCTCCCCAATAGCTGGGACTATTGGTGTGGGCCACAATGCCTGATTAGTTTTTCTATTTTTAGTAGAGACAGGTTCTTGCTCTTGCTGAGGTTATTCTCAAACTCCTGAGCTCAAGCCATCCACCTGCCTCAGCCTACCAAAGTGGTAAGATAATTAATGATCTTTAAAAATGTTCATGGCACCCTTAAGGTCCTCTCACAGCAATACTGGTTGAAAATCACTTCTCAGACCAAAAATTCTCAAGGACCGATTCATGGATCCCTGGGAGTGTCTCAAATTCTTTCAGGAGGTCCATAAGGTCAAGCTTTTTACATAAAAACACTAAGATGCTATTTGCTTTTCTCACTGTGTGTGTTTTTACTGATGTTACAAAAGCAAGGTGGGCAAAACTACAGGTGCCTGAAGGAGGTACCAAACTGCATTATTAGACTTTATTCTCCACCATCATGCATTCTCAGTCAGAGAAAAAAAAAAAAAAAAAGACAGTTTCTCTGGGTAAAGAATATTCTGAGTGTAAGTATCAATGTTATTAAATATCAACTTTTGAATTCATGTCTTTTTAATGTTCCATGTGATGAAATGGGCTGTATGTACAACACACTTCTGCCCTGTACCAAAATATGGTGGGTGTGTTCAGGATAAGCACTTGTGTGATTGTTAGCATTGTGGACTAACTGCTTTGCGCACTTTTTTTTTTACTTGAAAGAATGCCTGACAGACTAAATACGGCCATTCATACAGGGATACTTGGCAGACATTTTCTTGAAAACGAACAAAATGAACCTGTCACTTCAAGGAAAACGAGTGATGGTGTTTGTCGCCTGTGATAAAATTTGAGCTTTTCAAGTGAAAATTGGAGTTTTGAAAAACTTGTATCCACCATGGTGATCTTAACAGCTTCCTGATACTTCAAGACTTTCCTGTCAAGATCCATGATAATATCAAGGAAAGTGATTTTGTTGTATTACATAATGAAATGTGTTAACATTTGGAAGAGAGGCATAACTTAGGAACCGTAACTTCGTGAACTGATATGTTCCATATGACCAATACCACAAATCATGTAAAATATTCTTTCAAAATGCAAGACCGAAATATTTGATGTAACAGATATAAAGTGTTCATTGATAGGCTTCTGATTACATATTGTAACTAACCTTTAAGGACTACCATTTGTAAAGTTTTATTATATTACCAGAGAATAGCCACAATTATCTAAAAGACTACTAAAATATTATCTCTCATTTTCTATACATGTACCTGTATGAGGCAAGGTTTTAATACACTGTATGCTTCAGCCCAAACTGCATATCCCAACAGATTGAATGCAGAAACATATACGAAAATTCAGCTGTTTCCTATTAAGCCAGACATTAAAGAGGGTTCCAGAAATATAAAACAATGCTACTCTCCTACATTTTTTTTTTTGTTTCAGGAAATGTAGTTATTTAGAAAATGTATTTATGTTGATCTATTTATTATTGGAGGTTTATTACTGCTATCTCTAAATAAGTAAATAAATATCAAAAACATTTTCAGTTTAGATTTCCAATATGGTAAATACTAATAGTTAGAATTCACAGAAATGAAAGCTCTTTCAGATCTTTAGTCCTATTTAAGATTATAAAGAGGTTTCAAGACCACAGAATTTGAGCAGCACTGCCCTAGGAGTCAGAAAGAAAAATTGGAGCAAGAGGAAATTGTACTATAATTATTTTGCTTAAATTGGAAGTGGATATTACTCAGCTGTGGTGAGAGAAGACAAGTTGAGATTGGGTTTAGTGTAAGAGCTCTGGAGCCAGTGGGGCCGACCCCACGAGAGCCTGGAGCTATAAAGGAAAGGGACAGAGAGTCTGGGAGGACATAAGAGAAGTCTGGGTGAGGCCTGCAAGAGGGCCATGGACCTGCTTTGGGCAGAGCAGATTCCAGGTCCTGGTACTGCTGTTAGCAAAAACTGGTAAGTTTTTTTGTTTTTGTTTTTTTTTAGGACAGAGTCTTACTCTGTGCCCTTTGTAGAGTTCCATGGCATCATAGCTCACAGCAACCTCAAACTCTTGGGCTCAAGTGATCCTCTTGCCTCAGCCTCCTAAGTAGCTGGGACTACAGGCACCTGCCACAATGCCAGGCTAATTTTTCTATTTTTAGTAGAGACAGGGTTCTTGCTCTTGCTCAGGCTTGTTTAGAACTCAGCTCAAGCAATCCCCCCTGCCTCAGCCTCCCAGGGACCTAGAATTATAGGTATAGTTAAGTTTTAACTCAGCCTTTTTTTTTTTTTTTTTTTTTTTAATAGTACTTCTGGGCTGCATTTCTCTAATTTAGCGAAACCAAGTTTTAGAGAAGACATGTGACTTTCAAGGGCTTGAGGGCACAATAAAACTAGATGACTTTTTTTTTTTTCTTTTATAATAAAAAAAAATTTGTAGCCTTAGAGAAGTCATATACTTGTCAGATATCTAATTTGTGTCTATATGATGCCAATACAATGATTAGGGAAGTGAAAAATTAGATCAGACCAGTGATATTTCAGTTGTTTTATTAAATTCAATTTATTTACTTGTCTTGTTAATTTTCTTTCACTCTTTCTCTTACCCAGTAAAATAATTCGTATGTGCAAACACCCAGTTTATGTTTTTGTAGTAGGCTTTCCCCCCCCAGAACATTGGGAGCCTACTTCCCAGTGTAAAAAATTTTATTTAAGTACTTGACTTGCCTTCATTTTTGTACTTTATAGACAGGGGTATAAATATTTTTAAGCAGACAAATTTATGAGTTCAAAGGCCAACAGAGTTGTCTTCCTGACGATATCTAAACTGAGAGGATTCCTTCCTAAAATCTGAATAAATTTTATATGCATTCTGATTTGCAATGAAACTAAGTATGCCGTGTTTGCATTTATGGAAGCCTCTTACGTTTATGAATGAATGGGGTCTTGTCCCATGGAGGTGGGAGGTGAAAAGTTTACACTTGCTCACTAATAAGTCCCTGATGGTGCCTTGTGAGGCAATATACATCTACATAGCTTGAAAAACTTGCCTAAAAAAAAGTTTAAAATCAGTTATCCACTTGTTGAATATTTTCATAGATCTAAACATTAAAAACGTGGGCAGAATTGAATCTTCATCTATACTAATGAAGCTGTTGTTTTTGTTTTTTTTTATTCCACTTATTTCAATGGGTTATGCTATTCCAAATGTTTTATATCTCTATGGCATTTGAAAATTTGAAAAAAATTATGAAAAATATAAATATCTGGTTTTTATCATTAAGATGCCCTTAAATCATACCCTGTACTATAGGTGCATAATTGATAATTAGAGAATTTTTAAATGTTACAATAGGCTTATTATCTTAAAGGATGCTTCAGTATTTTTGATCTTAAAATATTCATAAATGCTTTTTTTATAAATACATATTTTCATAAATGAAAAATAATTTGATTAAGTATAGTTTAAATAAGATTCATAGTTTGTTCGTATGTGACCAAAGAGTTTGCTAGAATTACATATTAGCTTCGACATAGGCTGTTTTGATGTTATCTAGAAGCAAAGTAAGGTACTTTCAACCTCAGAATTTGTAAGTGTCCAGAAGATGATATTACATGCAAATATGAATATAGTAAAAACTTGGATTATTAATGTGAGCTGTACAGTTTGACTTTGAAATAAGTCATCAACTTCTTCTTCTTTCTTCCTCTTCTTTTTCTCCTTCTCCCTCTCCTCCCTCCTCCTTTCTTCTTTTTTCCTCCTTCCTCCTTTCTCCTTCTTCTTCCTCTGACTCAATACACTTCTGGGACACATGAATGACTTTTGTGAGCAGAGTTTGAATACACTGAAGAAGGTCTACATGGATAACCCTAACTGTCTGCATTTTAAGTTCATGGAGCTGAAGAATAACTAGAGTGCAGATACTGGTAGCTGCAGTCCCAGGAAACTGAGTTCCCTCATTGGTCAGGTCACCTAAGGCAAGGTCAAGGAAGGTACAAATCTAAGCACTTAGACTATAGAAGCCAAAATGAAAATATAGAATGTATTTAACTTCTACAACTTACCTGAATGGCTTTACAATTGGTAAAAATACCTTGATATCCTAAAGTTACTGAATTAGTAAGACTATCCTTTTTTATAATGAAGGCATTTAGGTTATCTAATTTTAATCTTGGTATATTTTCCTCCAATATTAAGAAATGTTAAGCCTAAATTAATATTTTATTTAAAAAACTCTCTAATCTGATTTGCATATTAAGCACCAGTGAAAGGAAATTCTTTTTTTGTTTTGTTTTGTTTCACTATTTTGTGAGACATAGTCTCACTGTTTCTCTGTTGCCTAGGCTAGAGTGCTATGACATCAACCTAGTCACAGCAACCTCAAACTCCTGAGTTCAAGTGATCCTCTGCCTCAACATCCCAAGTAGCTGGAACTATAGGCAGTGACCACAAGGTCTGGCTAAGTTTTCTATTTTTAGTAGAGTCAGGGGGGTCTTTGTCTTGCCCAGGCTGGTCTCATCTTCTGAGCTCAAATGATCTTCCCTTGTTGGCCTTCCAGAGTGCTAAGATTATAGGTGTGAGCTACCATTCCCAGTCACAAATGCTTAATAATTTTATAATGTTTAAAAGAAACTGGTTTCTTAGTGGTATATAGGCATTGACCTATAACTAACCAATTGATTATTTATGAACTTGACTTAAATTAAAGAATTAACTGAATGTGCCTCTGTATTATATTGTATATTCTAACATGTAATTTTGTTGTTGAATTAATTTTTTTTTTTTTTTAAAAGAATCTCACTATGTCATCCTTGGTAGAGTGCGGTGGCGTCACAGCTCACAACAACCTCCAGCTCTTGGGCTTAGGCGATCTCTTGCTTCAGCCTCCTGAGTAGCTGGGACTACAGGCACCTGCCACAATGCCTGGCTATTTTTTTTTGCAGTTTGGCCGGGGCTGGGTTTGAACCCGCCACTCTTGGTATATGGGGCTGGCGCCCTACTCACTGAGCCACAGGCACCACCCTTGAATTAATTCTTTCACATTAAAAAATGATTAAGATACCTAGATCATAGCTATATATTTAAAATTTAAAAACTAAACTAAAAAATAATTGGGATGCTCTGAGTAAAGAATATTAATAATAGAGCCTATTGTTATTGGTATAACTAAAGACGGTTATAGTCTTAACACTATTTGCATTTTTTTTGTTAAGATTGATTTTAAGATTATCTTTTCTTTTCTTGTTGGGAGGGGTTTCTTTAGGTTATGATTAGCCTTAGAAATGTGTTTCTAAAATGGTTTGACTGATATCTGAAACCTAAAAAATTTTTTTAAACAGAATCAAATCCACTGATTCTGTACTACCTCAAACAGAATCTTCCTAGTGTTATAATAATTTATCAAAACACCTTCAACTAAGAGGCTGTTAAAATAACTTACACTTTAGGAAGACATCTAGAAGTTATATTTTATTAACTTATGTAACTTGAATGAAAAGAAAAATTAAGCTTTGGCTAGTATTTAAATCCATATGAACACTAAGATACATTTTGATCCTTAAATGTTATGGTAGCCCAAATTTGATCATACATTCTTTTCAATTTACATTTTATTTATTTCACCCAAATCTTTGTTCCACAGGTCAAAATGGAAAGACTTTGCAAGAATTATTATTATTTTTTTTTATAATCCGGCAGCTACAAATCTGTTGTTAAATTTGTAATAATGAGAAACATATAGATTGATCCCCCTAAGTTCTGAAGTTCCACAATTTAGGGCAAGAAAGTGAGGAAAGACATTGGGAGCTTTACTGCTGAGCTCACCCCTTTTTGGAGACCAAGACAGGTTGCCAACAATCAAAACATATCACTTTATCTTTTAATAGAATTTTATTACAGATGCCAAATTGTGTTAATTATGTGTTATAAACGTTGTGTTGCAGGGTAGCCTCCTATTCATATTCAATTATAAGTTTCACATTTCTGTTTTTCTCTTTTAGTGGGTGTTATCCTTGTTTAACCAGTTGCTTCAATGATATCTAAGGCTTGCATGTAATCGTTCCCACCTACTACTATTTTGAGATTTTAGGAGGCTCAAGAAATAAGGGCCCTTTCCCCTTCCTTAGTTAAAGAGAAAGAGAGAAGGAAAGAAAGAGAGGGAGGGAGAGAGAGATTGAGAGAGTGTGCAAGAGAGATGGATTTAAAGTTTGAACTGATAAATATACGGGATTAGAAAAGAAGGTTTGCCTGCATTGCCGCAATCAGTTTAATGCTCTGAACACACAACACGGTTTCCCCATTTGCAACAGGCTGTGCTGAGCCGTCAGAGCCCCTCCTGTCATCCATTTAGGTTACCACCAGTACAACCAAACAGAAGGACCAAAGCTGGGTGTATCCTGCCCCTTCTCCCAGGCTCACCATTCTCATCACCCACCCCATTTCTCTAGGAAATATAAGGGTGGAGCAAGGAGTCAGGGGAAGCCGCTCTCTTCATAGTAAGCAGAGGTGTAAGGAAGAACTACTCCTAGGAGGCCGCTTCAATCAATTTCCTTATTTGGGTTCTGTCTTATCAAAGAATCATTCTACCACAGGAAGTTCATTTATTAAGCAGTAAATACAATTTCCAATTTTAATTAATCAAAGCTTACGAAATCAACTGCATTTAGAGGGGATGAGAAAAAAATAAACCCATGCTCCCACAAAGGAGTTAATATTATTTTGAATAAAAGCAAAGACATTTGGCATTTTATTTAGCTTCTGGTAAAATGTTCTTTACATTTCTGAAATACTTCATCTGGGTCTGAGACACTAATTACTATGTTGAGGGCCCTCTAGGGATCAGGGTATTATGAATTGGGAACCAACACTGTTCCCCTTTTTGTCCTCTGAGACTCTGAATCACATTTTATTCTTTTTACTCAGGCAATTAATTGCACTGACTGTTAATGTAAAAATAGCAGACCTTCGCATTTTGTAGCTTTTTTAATGAAGCTATAATATTTCTGGTTAATAAGTATTAATCAACTCTTCCATTTGCTGGGTCCTTGTTCAAGGAGATTGTATAATAATAATGATGCTAATAATTGTTGATAGAGAGCCTAGAATCTGAAAAACACTATAAACTTACATTCTCTCTGTACTTCTCCACTAAAAGTGTAGAAGGCCTGGGTAAGTTGCCCATGGATGCACAGTTTATGAGTAACAGATCCAGGATTTAAACCCTAGTTCTGTTTTATTTTAAAATGTGTGCTACTTTAACTATACAGCTACAAGCAAAAGAAAACTGAATTTATGTAGGTATGAACTTTTATGTTTATTTATTGCATGCATAGCAAAAGAACGATAGGGCAATATTTTTTCCTATGAAAGGTTTAAAAATTTAAATGTACTATATGTAAATTACTTTCTGTCTCCCTTCCCCCACTCTTCCTCCTAGCTTTTGTTAGTATTATATTTTTTAGTATTTCTATTAGTGATAATTTTGGGAATATTTACTACTAGTTTAAAACTTACTTTCCTTGATGCATCAGTTTTAGATGGTATTTCTTGATGCCACTTTATGCTAGTCTCTATTCGTGCCATAATTTCTTAGATTTTTGTTTTTCCTAGTGTTTTTGATTGACTTCTTTCTTTTCTTCTTGCAGATAAAAGAGGTTTAGAATTTCATAATGCCACTAAAATCATTGACATTTTTCACTACAGTATTTATTAAATTAAGTCTTCTTAAAGACGTTCTACTTGGATTTAGGTTACCTGACCACTGCCAACATGAAATTGAATACACCCTTTTTTTTCTCTCTCTCTCATTTTGCTGGGAAATGTTGTAAGGTAAGTTAAAAAAAATTTTTTTTCAGAAATAGTTTATAAAGATAAGCTTTCTAAGTTCATGTACTTCTGAAATATCCTTATTTTTCCTTCTTTAATACTTGATGATTTCATGGGTACAGACTTTTAATTTCTAATTTTTTGCTATCTAAACTTTGAAGGAATTTCTGTATTTTCCTTTAACTTGTAGTGTTACTGATGAGAAGACTGATAGCAATACAATTTATTTCATTGTTTGTAAAATATTCTTTCTCTCTGCCAGGTTATATAATCTTCCTTATATCTCTGTGTCAGGTGATGAATAGCCCTGCAATCAGTTTCCTTGTTTAATGTCCTGACACTCTTTGTTTTTATTTTTATTTATTTTGAGCCACAGTCTCACTCCACTGCCCGTCTAGAGTGCCATGGCATTACCCTGGCTTACAGCAACCTCAGACTCCTGGGCTCAAGTGATCCTCTCGTCTCAGCCTCCTGAGTAGCTGGGACTACAAGTGTCTAGCACAACACCTGGCTAATTTTTGTATCTTTAATAGAAACAATGTCTTGCTCTTGCTCAGGCTGATCTCCAACTCCTGATGATCCTCAGGTGATCCTCTTACCTCTACCTCCCAGAGTACTAGGATTACAGCCACTGAGCCACTGTGTCTGGCTACCCGACACTCCTTATACCCTTACTCACTCAAAGTGAATATTTCCTACTCTGTCTGCTACAGCCTCTGACCTATTTATTCTGCCCTGAGGCTGTTTAAACTGGTTTGTTCCATAGTTCCTCAATCAGAAATTCATCAAAATCTCAAGGTTACTTATAACCTCTGTTCTCAGCACTGTAGGAAAAATTTCCCTCTTATACATAGTATTATATCAATGGGAAATTGGGACAAAAGGTAAGTTAGTAAATAGGCATGCCTGCTTAACCATCTGGCTTGCTTAGGATTTTGGTTAAGTCATAAATAGAGAGAGAATAAATATTTTAGGAAATCCTCAACACTGACCCTATTCAGCAATCCTCCCAGATTTTCCAAATCTCTTAGGTTTCCCATTTGTCCTATATGCAATTTTAAATCTTGTTCAACTCCTTTGACTTACCACCTCCCCAAGCATTGTAGGCATTCTTCAGAGAGAATATAGGATTAATTAAGAGTAATTTTTGAAAATTCCCATTACTTCATCTGCATCTTTCCTGAATGCACACCCAACCTTTCCTTCCTTCCACATGTTATCTTTGGAAAAGGTGTTCTTTTTTCTTTTCTTAGGTGTTCATTCCCCAGTGCTTTGGACCTCATCCCCTTCTACTTCCTTATGACTTAGTTCCACCATCATCCCCAAGTTCTGCTCTGTCTATAAATTTTCTTCCACCCTGCCTCCTTCCTGTAACATCTGAAGATGCTCGTGGATTATCTCAACCCAGCCATCCTGATTCCATCGTATCCAACACTTAACGTATGTCACTCATCTTCCTTTCTTAGTCACTTTCTGCAAAGGACTCTCTATAGACTTTTTGTCTCTATTTTTACACTTTTATTTATAATGTATATGTATATGAACACACATATATATCTATTTATATATTATGTAATATATCATTTCTTTCTTACATATAACATACAGGAATGTTAACCTCTTATGCATGACATGTTGTACCTTGCATTTTTCCGTTAACAATATTTTGGAAGTTATCTTTAAAAAGTAGCTTTTGAAAGCTGCAATGTATTCTTTTATGGGATTGTAGTGTAATTATAGCCAGTTCTGCATGATACACTGTTTAGGTTGTTTTCAGTCTTATATTATTGCAGACATGAAGGCAAAAAGACGTTGATGTCCATGCGCCATTTTGTGTATGTGGGCCTAAATAGAGAAAGTAAATTTCTGCAAGGTTAAATCATCAAAGGATATATGAATTTTTAATGTTGACAGATATCAAAAAATGGTTCACCATAGCAAAGATTCCAGGGTCCTTTCCCACCTACAGGGTGGAAAGAACCTGTCACACTCTCTTACTTTGGATGGTGACAATTCTTTCCTTCTCTTCTCCTTATTCAGTCTTCTCTGTTGTCCCCATGGACTATTGATGTTTCTCAGTCTCTCTTCAAGAGTTTATGTTCTTCTTACCTCCACACTTTCCCTGTGCAATGTCATCTGCTCTCTTGGCTTTATTTCCAGTCTATATATTGAAGACTCCCAAGTCTTTACCTCCAGCCTAAATGCTCTTGTGAGCTATCTGTGAAATATACTGTGGAATATACTCAGTAAGAGGTCTTTCAGGCGTTGCAAGCTAAAAGACTCTGAAACTCATTTTCCCTCTCCAGCTGTTTTGGTCTCAGCATTCCCTAGTAAATGTTTTTCACTACACCTTATTTACGGTCTGCACCTGAGACTATTCCTTGAATCTTACTTTCCCCTTCACAGCCCTTTTTTTCACTTCCTTTCCAAAATACCCAGTGAGGTTCTATGTTCAGATAGTTCTATTTTTCACTATTTGTTCAATCAATCTGCTTCTCTACACTCTCTCTGCTACCACCCTCATTCAGCCTACCACTAATTCTTGTGAAATGACTTTATGACCTCCCACTTCTGTGTCTGCCTCTATTGTTTTCTTCCCATCTAGTCTTCAAACTCTTGTTCAAGTGTTTTTTGTTTTTTTTTTTACTAGAAATCTAATCATTTCACATCCTTGCATAACATCTTTTAATAACTTCCCAATTACTTCGCTAGGAGAGCTCATCAACTTGAACTTCACGCTGTCCCTCATTTTCATGACTTATTCTGCACGCTGTTCTCTCTGCCTGGGCTACCCTGCTCCATGCCAGCCAATCACAGCTGAAATGTCCTCTCTTTAGAGCAGTGTTTTTCAACTTTTTTTTTTTTTTTTTTTTTTTTTTAATCTCATGGTACACTTGAACCTATAATTAAACTTCCATGGCACACTTAAATTATGTTGATTAAAAAAAAGAGTAAAAAATGAATAAACTTTACTCTCCTTCAAACTTCTTTCAAAAATAACTTAATTAATGATATTTTAAAAATGTTCACAGCACACCTAAGATCCTCTCACAGAACGCTGGTTGAAAATCACTGCCTTAGACATTGCAGGTTGTTAATATGTTAGTTCTCCCTAGGCTTTCCCATATCATAATGATTAGATATATAGGATTATAAATACTTGCTTAATATTGGTATTTCTTTTTGGAGTATGTTTTGTCATAGCAAGGACTATTTTGGCTTTGCTCACCAGTATTTTCCTATTATTTACCTCGTACAGTCTTTGGCACATAAAGATACTCAAATATTTATGTAAATATGAGTGAGCAAATGATTAATTGTACGTAGGGGAAGATATAAGCTAGTGAGGCAAAAAAATAAGACAATAGCATAAAGTTGTTTTATTGGAAACATGGATGGAACCATTCTGATATATTGGTTTTAGTTTCCCTGTGATTCCCAGTATGCATTTTTGACATGTCTGGATGGTGTACAGGCAGACCCTGGGTTATGAATGAGTCAGGTTCTGTACCTTTGTTCTAAAGTTGAATGCGTACGTAAGTTGGAACAGGTACATTTGCCTATTGCCTATAATAGCCTCCATTCACAAATGTGAGTTGTATGTTCCTTAGATATTTGTAACTCAGAGACTTACTGTAGCTGTATTGTCTGTGATCTTGGGACATAGTGGGACAGTAAAACTGATGACTTTATCCTCATTAGCATGTCTCTGAGAGGAAATTAGTATGAATACACACAGCTACAAATTTTTAACAAAAGCAATTTATGTAAAATTTGGTGAACTCTGTACAGAAAAAGCAGTCCTACCTGAGGGGCTAACCAATGCTTTTTTTTGATGATTTTCTATTGCGATAGCCCAGTTTTAATAAACAGAAAGAAAAGTTTGAGAATCCTTGACATACCAGCTATTTTAGTAACTTAACTTTCTTTCTTCTCCACTCCTCTGGTGCCTGCCAAAAGTGGGAGTAAAAAATCTGGATTACTTGGCATTTATTGGGTAAACAGCATTTCATTTTTACACAAACGTTGACATTAATTAAGTCTTCCAACATCTGGGATGTAGGTAAGTGTTCTGCTAATTCTGCAGAGGAGGAAATGAAATCACAGTGGCCTGGCAGTTTGCCAAGGTCAGTGAACAAGTCAGTGTCAGGGCTGGGAGGACTACTTAGGAATTTTTGGCTGTGAATCTTCTGTTCAGCTAAACGACACTCATAAGGAAAAATACATTTTGGGAATATGTTTCTGTTTTTATGTTTTGTATCAAACCTGGAAGGCCCAGGAATCTCATGAGAATTCCTGTCTCAATTCTGGTCTCAGTTTTATGAGGAAATGCACTCTAGTAAACATCACATGTGCATTAACAATGTCATACGTTTATGTGAATCAGAATCTTAAAAAATGTTTTTATTCTCCACACCGATTTTCCCCTTCATTTTCTCTTTTTTCCTTCCTTAAGAATGTATTTTAATCCATACTGCCTAGCCCTTTAAAAAAATATGATTAGGATTATGAAGTGAAGGATGTGATAGCCAAATAAATGTCACACTGTATTTTTAAACAACGTCTGGTAGTATGTGTACTTCGTTCATATTGTATAAATTGAAAATATAAGAAAATGCTTACTCATCTATGAAAGAAAAATTGCACCACAACTGCTTAAAATGTATAGTGCAAAACCTAGGTAATATAAAATAAGTCACATGTAAAATAAATCCACTTCTTTTTTTGTTTCAAATGTAAAATAAATCCACTTCTTTTTTTGTTTCTTTGTTTTTTTCAATAGGTGTTTTTGATTCAGTCAAGTTGATTGTGGACAGAAAGGGAAATTGTCAGGGACAGACTATGGAAAGTACAGAGGCAGCAGAGGGTTGGGAGAATGATGAAATGTCCAGTCAAGGGTGCCCAACCCACAACGCAGGGGCCTTATTTAGATTATGTAGAATATGTGGCAGCAGATATCATAAAATGAATGCACTTTTTTTTTTTTTTGTCTATCAGCTTTCATTAGGGTTTGTGTATTTAATGTATGGCTCAAAACAACCCTTGTTCTTCCCATGTGGTGCAAAGAAGGTGAAAGGTTGGACACTCCTGAAGGGATTCTGGTGCTAGAAAGCCTCAGCTCCAATTTCACTTCTGCCACAGATATGCCAAGTGACTCTGGCCAATTCTATTAACCTCTTTGATCTGTAAAATGGGGCTAATAATAGTTCTCACCTCATGGGTTAACGTGAGGATTAAACTAGTTGGTCACTATCAAGCATTTAGAAAGCTGCCTCTTATTAAAATTGTTTGAGGTATAATTGCTATACAGGTTGATCATCTGTAATACAAAGAATCCAAACTCCAAATCTCCAAATTCAGAAACATTTTTAGTGCCATCATGGCATAAATGGAAAATTTCATCTGACCTCATTCACACATGTGGTGGGTCTCACTCAAAGTGAAGATCAACTGTTTTATGCACAAAGTTATTTTTAAATGCTGAATAAAATTATCTTCAGGCTTATGTATATAATGTATGTATTAAACATAAATGAATTTCATATGTAGTTCTCTTCTTCGGTATATTCCACTATTCATTGTCATATGCTACATAACTACAGAACTATCAACTACAGAACTACGGACAAATGATGGTGGTTCCGTAACACTATAATACTATATTTTTACTGTTCCTTTTCTAGGTGTACATATGTTTAGACTTATTTGATGAAATACTTATCATCATCTTCCAATTGCCTAAAGTGTTGAGTATACACACTGTACAGGTTTGCAGCCTAAGAGCAGTAAGCTATACCATATAGCTGAGGTATGTAGTAGGCTATCCCACCTATGTTCAAGTAAGTACACTCTATGCACACAACAAAAGCATCTGGTGATGCATTTGTTGAAATGTACTCTCATCTTTAAGTGACACAAGACTGTATATGCAAATACCCCAGGTTAAAAAAATAAATAAATAAAAATCTGAAGTCCTACATGCGTTTGGTCCCAAACATTTTGGCTAAGGGATATTCAACCTGCATTTTGTATTTCTAAAACTACTTTTAGAAAATATTATACAGAATGCATTGATTGCTGAAGGAAAAAAATGTTAGAGCAGGAGAGTGAGAGAGAAAGAGATGCAGTTTGGCAGAAGGCCAGGTTCCCATTTGTAGCTTATTTCTGTAACATTTCCATAAACTTCCCTCGAGTACAATGAAAAACTGTGTAAAGTGATACTGCTGGCTTTGAATGAACCCACAGCACAAGGGAATTCTCACAGTCAAATTGAAGAGGCTGGCTAAGAATGTTCAGCTACTTTTCCCTTGCAAGAATGAATACAGGCGAATGTGGGCATATCATTTTTAGCATATTTTAAAATTGCTCTCAGACATTAAGCAATTTTGCTCAGCATTCGCCGAGGGAATGGCAATCTTGGCTGTGCTTTACATTTTATTAAGCTCATGAAAGCCTGGTATTTGAGGAGGCACAGCCTTTATTCTATCTCTTTGAAGCCAGAGATAGAGCTGACTAAAAGTGCTCCTTGATAAATAAGAAAATGTTTGTGGGGTGTGTGCTGTAAAGGCACAACTAGGTGTCCAACAGAAAGATGAGGGAAGAGAAAGTCATCTATTTGTAGTCATATGTAGGCTTAATAATTAAAACTACAATTCCAAATTTGGGCTGCTATTACATTTTAGATAACATTTGAAGCAAGGGTATAGAAAATAAATGAGAAAAAGAATGAATGTCATCAGTGTAGAGAATCATGTAAAAATAGTGAAAAAATCTATTGTATTATTATATTATATTTTATATATATATTATGTATATATATAAATGTATAATATTATATAACTTTACATAAAATTGAAACTTAGAGGTGTCATCCTATTTTTAATATCGTGGACAGGTTGGGGGACAGTTGTCCTCTTGAGTTTTTCCATTCCCATGTAAGAGTGTGAAAAATGTGGATTTTAGTGAGGTAGAAAATGGAGTGTTTATGGGGGGAAAACAGGGTCCCCCATCAAACTGAAATTCAATTGGTGATTATGACACTAGGGTTTCCTAGTTTTCCACACACAAACACACACACAAACCCTGGACACTTCTTTGCACTACTCAGCATTCATTTTAGGGTTGTAAAATTTCCAACAAAATTTTCTCTAGGCATAGAAATTTAAGTAATAAATTAGGAACCTCTTGGGTCATTGCATGCTATCTTCTTTGGAATTTTGCTTGTCATATTTCACTTTTGAGAAAACCCTACTTGTGAAACTTCTGGTAAGAGGATTTGTAAAATTAAAAAAGATTTCTTTCCAATATGACAATAGAATAAAACTTTTAACAACTGTGTTCGAGTTTTAAGAATATAACACTTTCATTTTTTAAAGTACCATTCGAATTTTCTGGGAAGTTCACAATTAAAGTTGAACTAAATGCAGTTGAATATAAGAAGATAATTAAAATCTTATCTCTTCATGTTGTCAAATATAAGAAGATCATTACTGGGTATTACTTTGTTAGTCATTAGTTAATGAGTCTGTACAGCCTAAAACATAAAACCCCTTTGCTAATTTAATCCAGTTCTCCTTTCAATAATTATGTCTAATTAGTTAAATATGCATAAAAATCCAAATCTTAGTTGACAAAATTGACCCTGTTTAGAGTTAGCTCTACTCTCTTATGAACACTGAATTTAAACTGGGTCTCTAGAGCCATCTTTTTAATAATTTAAACAATGGTTTAGTGGCAACCATTGGACCAACAAAAGACCTGGCTAGAAATGCAGGATTTGGGACTCTTCCCTTGATTCCTTTGTCTACCAAGTTCTCTGCTGAATTTTAAGAGCTGCTGTAAGTGACTAGTGCCTAGATGGGGACCTGGCTCATCATAGATCCTCCATTAATGTATTGATCACCTAGATAACTACATAAATAAATGATTTCACAGGGAAACTGTCACTGACAGAACTTGGGACAAGAAATTAAGAGCAACACACTTCAATAAAAATCCTCATCAGTGTAGAAAACTTGGTCTTCTAACCTGAAGTCACTTATGTAGGGGAATGTTAATTCCCAAAGAAAAGAACAGGCATTCGTTCTTATCATGAATGAAGTGAGAGTTCTTTCATAGAATCTGAGACTAAAAATTACTTTCTAATGACTGGCAGGAGGGAAAAAACTCTAGATTGACTTTAAGAATAATGTTGAGTTTTCTGATCTGATGATCAGTGTAGTAAATGAATATTAATAGATTTTATTGGCTTGTAATTTGAAATGACTCCCTCAAATCTCTTTGGTTACACACTTTGAACAGCCTTCCCTCTGGAGCGAACCTGCATGCACAGATGTAGGCCTCCTCTTTCAAAGCCTGCCCCCCTTTTTTGACATGTAGCCAAACTAAGGATAAAGTCTACTGTGGAATAGAACATAAGCCAACTGGCCCCATGGGAATCAGACCCCAGGCCCAGGCCTCATGGACACAGGGCTCCAGCCAGCCTAGCTCTCTGGCTACTGTAAGTAACAAAAGGGGATTTACTCTACTGAGCAGAGTAAAGAAACATATCAGTGTGTGTAATCAAAGATGCAGACCAGTACAGACAACTAAACACTTTTGCAGATGATCATTATCTTTGAAGACAGTAGAATGTCCCAAGAAAACATAATAAATTCACCAAGCTTCCTTATATGGCATAATGAAATGCTCATGGTTAAAAGCATGTACTGATTCTCTAACAACTAAGATGACTCCGAAAAAGTCTATTTTTGTGTGATGTTAGATTAATTTTCATATTTTTCCTTTCAAAATAATTATTTGTTATTATAGTAATTGCCTTGCTTAAAAATAGAGGTTGTTGTGAGAATCAGATAAGCAATTATATTTTTATGCTATGACATTTCTTAAGCTGTTTAGCCAAAAGTTGTTAAAATATTCACAGAGAAGAAGGTTTCTCTTGTAGATATTAGACAAAGTAAAAATAAAACAAAACATAATGTACAGTCTAGATACCATCAATGTATAGCTGCTAAGTGAAATGAAAATGAAAGAAATACTTTAGACAAATTAAGTTTAGATCTTACTTGAGCAAAGAATAATTTATGAATCAGGCACTATTCAGAATCTGAGGAGGTTCAGAGACCTCCACCCAGGAACATGAGCAGCCAGGATTTATAGAAAAATTAAGGAAATGGCATATGGAAACAGTTCTAATTGGTTACAGCCAGGTCTTTGCCTTATTTGGGCTTAGGGTGACAAGCATTTGCCTTGTATGAACATGGCCAGATCAATTGCCAGCTTGTGATTGGCCAAGACTCAGCTATTTGTTACAAACATATATTGTTAAGTTAGATTGCAATGTGTTTACCTACTAAGTGAAGTTGCAGTTGGTTATGTGTAAATTCAAAGTATGGAGGCAACTTTAGACCAAAATTAATTTAATTTAAAATAGAAGTATTTAACTTTGAATTAACTTTTACTCCTTTCATGCCATTACCACCACTACTTTTATTTTATACATTTTAAAAATGTTTTTAAGATTTTTACATGTAGAAAAATTTTAATCTTTATGACATCCCTTAATCGGACAGTCATTATGAGTCTAAATGCACTGATGTACAAAATACAAAATAAAATGTAGAAGTTTCATCATTACAAGGTAAGTATATAGAATTCAATTTCCTTAACTGCAGTGCTAGGCATATCCTTTAATTTTTTTCCCCATAATTACAGGGTGTTTTCTTAAAAATAAATATGATACTAACATTGTTTTATTATAATAAAAATAATATAAAAAATTACCCATTAGGGTGGTGCCTGTGGCTCAGTGGGTAGGGTGCCGGCCCCATATAATGAGGGTGACAGGTTCGAACCCGGTCCTGGCCAAACTAAAACAAAAAAATAGCCAGGTGTTGTGGTGGGCACCTGTTGTCCCAGCTACTCAGGAGGCGGAGGCAAGAGAATTGCCTAAGCCCAGGGATTGGAGGTGGCTGTGAGCTGTGTGATGCCATAGCACTTTACCAAGGGCGATAGAGTGAGACTCTGCCTCTACAAAAAAAAAATATATATATATATAAAAAAAATAAAATAAAATAAAAATAAAATTACCCATCAATACAAAATGTACTTTATCAATACAAAATCTGTATTATAATATTCATATCCATGAGTAGTAACAAACATACATTTAGGAAATCATTTATGATCTTGGACTTTCCAGCCTCCAGAATTAGAAGAATCACATTTCTGTTCTTCGGTAATGACCTAGTCTCGAATAATTTGTTACAGGAGCACAAATGGATGAAGGCAGCAACAATTACTACATTTATTCAGCATTGTCATGTGCTGGGTTCCTCTTCAGCTCTTTTCCTGTATCATTTCAGTAAATGTTCACAACATCTCTATTCAGTAGAACTATTATTTTCCCATTTTTATAGAAAAGGAACTAAAGATTAGCAAGAAAAATGACATGTACAAAGCTCCTCAGAGGTTAGGTGGTACACCTGAGAACAATGCTTGAACCCAGTCTTCCCAATCGCAAAGCCTTGTCCCATCCCCTTTGCGTTATTGCTTCTCCACCGAGATATTAAATTCTTCACGTGAACAGCAAGGGCACAGAGGTGAGGTGGTTTTAGGTTCATTTATATCCATTCTCCATTGGTGAGGAAAGAATTAGGCACTTGGTAGACATTTTTCCAGGTCCAAAGCAAATTACATTAATTTTAGAAGAGAATAATCATTATCAGGTGTCCACATGGCCCTTGCTGTTGGGAACCTACTGTATGCTATGCCTATGTTAGGTACATAGAAAGCTGTAAGAAAGAATCTGACAGCCACTGACTTTTTGTCTAATGTGGCAAATGTATATGTTAATCAACAAGGCAGTAAATGCTATGATTTTAAAATGTAAAACAAAGGGCTAAAGAAACACAGTTGAAAAGGTGATTAAATTTGCTTGGGGCATCCTGAATTCTTTAGGGAAGATAAAACTTAACTGCAAGAGCATATTTCCCAGATTATAAAAATTTTGAAGATCAGTTTCTCCAATACCTCAAAGAACATTTTCCATTATGTTACTTTGCAAGACCACTTGAACTATAAGAAGCAGTGGAGTATTTGTTTGGAAAATTGAGTCATAAAGTTCTGAACTGATCTTATCTGAGATTAAAATAGCACTCCAGTCTCTATGCCTGTAGGTCAGTGGCTAGGGCACCAGCCACATACACTGGAGCTGATGGATTCAAATCCAGCCCAGACCTGCCAAATAACAATGACAACTGCAGCAAAAAATAGCGGGGTGTTGTGGCAGGCACCTGTAGTCCCAGCTACTTGGGAGGCTGAGGCAAGAGAATCACTTAAGCCCAAGAGTTTGAGGTTTCTGTGAGCTGTGACCCAACGGGACTCTACCGAGGGTGACATAATAAGCCTCTGTCTCAAAAAATAATAAATAAATAAATACATAAACAAAATAGTATTCCAGAGTAGCCTCTATGGCAATATGTTTCAATATTAAAATCAAACTTGAGTAGTCTTTTTATGAACTAAAAAACATATATACCAGATTAAGAAAATGAACTTTAGGTTATAAATTGCCACATTCTCTGGAACAATGATCTTGGAGACCAACTCAAATTTCTCCATTCACTGTGGTTTGTAGATAAATTTTGGGTACCTGAGCTGATAGTTGTATAGTCTTGAGTTGAATGCCCAGCTATCCTGGCAAGGTATCTTGAAAATTTACTTATCTCTGACTCCATTTTAACCCTACTTTAATTGGATTATTTTTGGAAACTTCCTATAAATATTACCAACAACAAAATATCTCATCTTCTGATAAACATTGCTTTTGTAACAAAAGGATCATGGATTTGATTCCTTGATTGTGTTTCCCTACTGAAAGATGTGGGAAAACTTTAAAGGCAAAGAATGTATCTAATATCTATTTTGATGGGTTAAATAGAATCCTTTATATTCTAACAAAAGGACATTCAACAACTCAGTTAATCTAGCATTTGTTATAGAATCCTAAATATACAAACTCTGCCAATTCTGAACATCATAAGTAAATAAAAGACTAAAGACATTCTAGCTCTTAAACAGTCTTAAGCCAAGAGTAATAATGCCAGCAGAAAAGAGCCAAAAGCAAACATAATTATATAATTTTAGAGTGTTCCCTGTGTTTTGGGTTTGGAACAAAACTGCTTTGTGAATCCACTGAAGAAATCTTACAGTTCTAAGTCCATCTATACCATCATTTACAGTTTCTATTCTATGACAGCCTCCATTTTCAGCTGAGCTGGTAGAGAGACATGAGTTTCCTAACAACTTAATTTTTAGGCTATATTTACCATCTACCAATCAGAGACTGACAGCACTGACAAGAATTTCTTCACCTAGCTGCAATTTTATTCACATTCTTTAAGAACAGCTAGGCTGCATTTTAAAAATCTCAGCAACGGGAGATATACACATCTATTTGTCATCTATTTGTTGACCATCTTTCTGTCCATCTAACATCACACAGTAGAGATAATAATATTTGAAATGTGAAATGGATGAAAGAAGAGAACATATTCTTGTAGTCTGAATTCATGTAAAGAAAATGTGTCATGCTCAACATTCATGAACATAGGAAGTCAATTTATACATTTTATTTACTTAAAGGTTCATCTTTATTAGCTACAAAGCCAGTCTACCTGGACTAAGAATTCCGTTCTGCTCTCTGAGGAGCAACTAAATTAACATTGCAACATTGCAATGTTATTCAAGTGAAGAATGCTGGCACATTGGCATATTTTTATTTCTTCTGCCTACTAAAACCCAAATAAAAATGGCAATAAAGGAATTTTTACGTATTAAATTAATACATAAAATAATTTTATGTATTACCCCATAAAGGCAATGAGAAGATTTCAGCAGACTAACCGTTTATACCCATTTGGGAGAAACAGAATTGGAGGAGACATGTGTGAGTTTACCTTCTTCCCCTGCTTTCCTTATTTACCCTTCACCTTTGGGCCCTGTATCCTTAAAAAAGGTTAGAGGCAGTTAAATAGGGTCGAGATCCAATATCACCAGCTCATAAACCAAGAATCTAACTATTATTCTTCACCGCCCTCCATAGCACCAATGACGGGTAAGATTCCCAAAGCTGGGACAACCTAAGACAGGATATGGAGAGGCTACATGGTGGATTACATTCATAGTAGCCAAAGATGGGTAAGATCACTCTGCGTTCGGTCAACCTAAGACAGGGACCAAACCATCGATGTTTGTATCCCCATGACGGGTAAGACTGAAACTGCAAGAGCAGGCAACCTAAGACAGGGGCTATGTTTTTCCGCTATACAAAAAACAAAAGAGGGAATTGTTGGGCCCTGCCATGTGCCTGAGGCCTAGTGCAACTTCCGGAGCCTGACTAGAAGTACATCCATGGAGCTACTTCTGCGTAGCAATGACTCAGCAAGGCCCGGCCTGAAACTGCCTCTACCTAGATACAGCCAACGCGGTACCATGCCATTGGCCCAACCCTGTCATGCACCTCATCCCCCGCCTTCTTTCCCCGCCCCTTCCCCACACTCTATATAAGCGGCTGCTTGACGCAATAAAGTTGA
>CAUYPK010016711.1:0-18201 GCA_963574355.1 Loris lydekkerianus | reverse complement strand
AAACAATAAAACAAAATAAAACAAAATAAAACACAATAAAACAAAACACAAGACAAGAAAACACAAGAAAACACAACAAAAAACAAAACCAAAAAAAAAAAAAAAAAAGAAAGAAAGAAAAAAAGAAAAAAAAGGAAACTCCATACTTTCCTTTCTTCTGAGGCCTCTCTCCCTGGCTTGCAAATGGCTTCCTTCTTGCTGTGTTCTCCTATGGTCATTTTCTCTTTGTGCACACCCTGGTGTGTTCTTATAAGGATACCAGTCATTGGATTCGGGCCTATCCTAATGGCCATTTTACTTATCTCTTCAAAGGGCTTATCTCCAAATACAGTCTTATTCTGAGGTGCTGAGGTGCCCTTAAAAATGGTTATGAGGGTAAATTTTATTTTACATGTATTTTACCACTATGCAAGTTTTTGAAAAAAATGTCTGAAGCAAAAACAGTTAACAACATACTGTTAAATGAAGGAACACAATGTATGACAACAATAGCATAAAGCCTGGGACAGAGCAAACGGAAGTCTACTATTCAAAGATTCCTATACTGTAGGTGTACACATACCTGAAGTGGTATACTCTCTCTTCTTCAACTATGATAAGTTAAAGATGTACACTGTGAACCACAGAGCAATTACTTACAAAGATGGTAGAGGGTTAGAGCTTATGAGCTACTAGGGGAAATAAAACAACAAAAAATAATTCAGAAGCAAGCAGGGAAAGAGGAAAAAAGGCATAAATAATAAATAAAAACAACAAATAGATGATACATTTAACCATTTCAATAATTACAACACTTCAATTAGAAGATAACTGAATGTATGCTCTCCGTAAGAAACCTACTTTAAGTTTAAAGAAAGATAGCCTAAAAGCAAATCAATGTGTGGAAAAGATTTGCCATGGATACACTAATCTATTTTTCATTTTTATTTTTTGAGACAGAGTCTCACTCACTTGCCCTGGGTTGAGTACTGTAGCATCATAGCTCACAGCAACCTCAAACTCCTGGGTTGAAGTGATCTTCTTGTCTCAGCCTCCTGAGTAGCTGAGGTGTCTATAGCTGAGACTATAGACACCGTCATGACACCTGGCTAGGTTTTCTATTTTTAGTAGAGACAAGGTTTTGTTCTTACTCAGGTTTCGAGCTTCTGAGCTCAAGGGATCCATCTGCCTTGGCCTCCCAGAATACTAGGATTAAAGGCATGAGCCACTGTGCCTGGCCATCACACACTAATCTAAAGAAAGCTGGAACACTTACCTTAATACCAGACAAACTAGACTTCTGAATAGGGACATTACATAATGGTAATAGTCAATTCATGAAGAAGACATAACAATCTTTAATGATAACAGAGCTTCAAGAGACACAGAGCAAAAACTGGTAAGGTATGGAAAATAAACAAATTGCTACCTTTAGTTATAATAGTATTGTAGGCAACCTCTAAGAGGGTAGAGAAAAAATAATTCTTGGAAATCTTCAGATGTAAGGCTTTATTTATAGATGTCTGTAGACCAGATAGTGGCAGATTATGCAGTCAAGACTCAAGGTGAAGTATGACTGGTTTCTAACATCAACAGTCAGACTACCCACAGCTATTAAGGGGCACCGAGAACAACTGTTTTGAGTTGCCAAAGAAATAATCAACTATGTATACACTAAGCATTCTCCACACGCATTGTATTGTACTAGGTTCTTCAAAAATATAAGACATGGTTCTGGCAGTGAAGAAACTTAAAATCTAGTTGGAGAAATAAGAATCACAAATACGCAATACAAAATAACAAACTATGTAGAACTCACTAGAATGAATTCACTCATGTAAGTTAATGAGCACATACCATGCAGCCTGACGTGGTGCTAATTTTAAGATGAAAATGATATGGTTCCTGCCTTTGACAGGCAGGCCGGCCAGACTGGAGAGGCAGTTATGAAATAAATTAAGTGTTATAGGGACTACAAAGGTTCTAAGGAGAAAGGGCCACCCTCTGCCTGGGGTTTCGGGAAAGAATATTTAGAAGAAATGATATCTAAGCTGAGTTTGCAGAATCCTATTTTGGTATTCCCCAGGGAGACAAGGTAGGGAAGGGCATAGCTGGCAAAAGGAACAAGAGGAGCAAAACAATTCATGAAAAATGCTAAGTAGTTAGGTATGCGTTTGGAGGATAGGCAGGTAACAAGTGCACGTTTAGAAGTCAGACTAAATGAAAGAAAGCTCTGTATGATATGAAAGGAGTTAAGACCTGATCTTGTCTGCCTTCATCTCCCCCCATCACTCATTTATTCAACAAATATTTATTGAGCAGCTATGAATTGCTAGCCTTGAAGAGGACAGACAAAGCTCTTAACCTGTCCACATGGAGGTGGTGCTGGGGGGAGCATGCTGGCAGCAAAATGCGCTGTAGTTACAGAGGTGAATAAAATGAAAGTAAACAACAGAAGGCTCAACATCATAGAAACAAAACCATAAACAAGTACATGCAAAATAAACCAATACACATATTTGGCAGTGACTCTCATCTATCGTTTCTTGGCCTTCAAAACTGAAAGTCAAACCTTGATCACAATACCTTCACAGGCAAACCATTTTGTATTGTTAGATAGCCTACATTATTCCCTTAATTTTTTACTTGTGGTGAAGAGGCAGACAATTGGTTGATTTTTCCATCAATCTTTAGTAGCTATGGAGAAACTTACAGAAGGTGATGTTAGTTAGTTATCTTCCTTTACAGATGGCTAAAGTCTCCTATTTCCCAAAGAATACTGCAGAAGATACAATTTCAAACACATCAAACAATAACTTTAGGAAAGGAAGCAGGCACTCATAGCAACTTCATAGTTTCACTCAAGAGGACACATGGCAATATTCACAAGATACATGTGTGTGAGCAAAATTCTTTTGACGATTGTAATAATGTACAATGCTTAAGTCTATTAACGAATTTCAGGTTTCATTTACTCAAAACTTTCTGAAAAATTCTTAGTTTGAAATTTTCTATCTTGTTCTCACTCTGAAGATATTTTTTTCCCTTGGAAAGATCGAGTTAAGTCTATCCAGGCTTATCTGAAGCATAGGACTGGATGAAAACACTTTTTCCATTTCAAAGACAGTATTTTACAAAGATATAACTTAATGCCAGTTAAAATCTGATACTTCTGTTGGCTGAGCAAGGTGGTGTATGCCTATAATTCTAGCACTCTGGGAGGCTGAGGAGGGTGGATTGCCTGAGCACAGGAGTTCAAGACAAGCTTGAACAAGGGTGAGACCCTGACTCTACTTAAAATAGAAAAATCAGCCGGACATCATGGCAGGTGCCTGTAGTCCCAGCTACTTGAGAGGCTGAGGTAGGAGGACTGCTCAGTTTGAGGTTGCTATGAGTAAGGCTGACACCATGGCATTCTACCTGTGATGATAGAGTAAGGCTCTGTCTCAAAAAAATAAACTTTGATCCTACCATGTTAGCACTTTAAGAAGGGCTGTTTTTCTACCAAAAATTTGAAACAAAAGTCTTTAAAATAAACTAGCCAGTTGCCCTGTTTCCAGTGAGCTTTCAGTTTCATTTTTACTACTGGCTATTAATATCAAAAAGAGCTATTAGGGCCAGGCATGGTGGCTCATGCCTGTAATCATAGCACTCTGGGAAGCTGAGGTGGGTGGATTGCTTAAGCTCAACAATTTGAGATCAGCCTGAGCAAGAGAGAGACCCCATATCAAAAAAATAGCTAGGGGTTGTGGCAAGTGCCTGTAGTCCCAGCTACTTGGGAGGCTGAGGCAAGAGGATTGCTTGAGCCCAAAAGTTTGAGGTTGCTGTGAGCTATGATGCCACAGCACTCTACTGGGAGCAAGAAAGTGAGTCTCTGTCTTAAAAAAAAAAAATTAAAAAAAAAAGCTATTAAGAATTTACTACTTCCCTTTACATTTTTTTCTCTTTCAAGAAAGAAATAAATTAATATTCCTATGGCAACATGCCATGGACTACTAGATATTGAACATATTCATGTGTATTAGGCAATGTCCACAACTTGAGGGAGGGAGTGCAGCTCTAAGACTGTTTGCATTTCTTCACTTGGGAGTTGTCACTGCCATCTCTAACCTCACACCACAGAAGTTTTGTATTCGATCTAATTTTCATTCACATACTATGAGTAAACAAAGTTTAACAAATAGCAGGTTTATGTATCTGAAAACAGTGCATAGCTATAAAATTCCGATGAAGAGTTTTAGTAAATTTAAAACACCTGTGCATTCCTTTAGTCTTTCAGTTGCTATGATCACAGCTTATAAGGCATAAGGAACATCATCCACCTGTGTCTCTAAACTAGGGGCAAAAGGAGCTTTGAATTAATAATTTAAAAACTGTTCTTTTCCTATTTCTCTATTTCTTGGTGTCCATGTAATTTTTCTTTCCTTCACTTTCTATGTCTGCTTGCTATCTCTTCTATCCTCATCCTATATGCTCTTTTTTTTAATTCACAATTTTTGTCTCCAAGCAGGCTTATCGTGTCATTATTGAACTAAAATTCACAATATGAAAAAAAAAAAGAGAAACTTTGGGTTTTTGCAGGAAAGAGTAAACATAAAATGTAGCATAAGGGATGCTATAGAATGAATGTCTATGTCGCGCACCAATTCCTAAATTGAAATCCTAACCCCCAGGGTGATAGTATTAGGAGGTGCAGGGCTTTGGGGAAGTGATTAGGTTATGAGGTTAGCAGTCTGCAGGGAAGAAGAGGCTTCACCAGAAACCAGCTGTGCTGGTACCCTCATCTGGGACTTCCAGCCTCTAGAACTGTGAGAAATAGATGTCTGTTTTCAATAAGCTGCACAGTCTGTGGCATTTTGTTATAATAGCTTGAATGGACTGAGACATGGGGTTAACCTAAACTAATTCATCTAATTGTTCTTTTACCTAAAAACTTGAGCCTATATTATAACCTACAATTTCCTAGAAACAAATAATTGAAGATACAATTGAAGATATGTGCTATTGACTTGTCAAAAATCCATTTCCTGCCAGGTACAGTGGCTCAGGTCTGTAATCCTTGCACTTTGGGGGGCTCAGGTGGGAAGATCACTTGAGGCCAGGAGTTCAAGACTAGCCCAGGCAACACAGTGAGACCTCATCTCTAAACAAAATGAAAAACATTAGGTGATGTGATGGCACACACTTTGGTCTCATCTACTCATGAGCCTCAGACAGGAGGATCGCTTGAGCCCAGGGTTCAGCAAGTTGTGATCACAACCACTGCACTCCAGCCTGGGTGACAGAGTGAGACCATCTTGTAAAAAAAATTCCTTATGTAAACATCCTTAACTCAGACTCTCCTTCAGTGGCCACCACTTCTATGCAACTACCTATGGCATATGAATAGATCATGCTAAACACTCTGCCTTATAGATCAGCCCTTTCTGATACTTGAGTAAGTTATAATGAGGCAAGAATCAAGTGGCACTGCCTTCAAAAGGCAATCCCAATATCTGCTGAAGACTATTCATTGTCAATAATCTTGAATCTAAGAGGAGAATGGTGGTTACCAGGGGGCAGGGGTGGGACAGAAGTTGGTCAAAGAGTACAAAGTTTCAGTAAGAGAAGAGGAATAAGTTCAAGAGATATATTGTACAAAATGCTGACTAAACAATGTATTTTATTCTTGAAAATTGCTAAGAGTGTAGATTTTGTGTTCTCACCATAAAAAAGTATGTGAGGTAATACATATGTTAATTAGCTCAATTTTGGCATTTCACAATGTATAAATATTTTGAAACATGTTGTACATGATAAACATATACTTTTAAATTTCTCAATTTAAAAACTGGATTTAAAGATTAAAAAAAATCTGAAATACTCCCACCAAAAATTCTTGGCTCCAAATACTGAATTCTACAAGGTAGGTCCAAATGCATGAACCTAAACAGCAGTTGGCTTTTAATAGGCTCTTGTCAGAGAAAGCAGCTCACCTGCTCTTGAGTCATCTTCTGCAGCTTGTTGTTCCAAGCTGCCTGGTCATCGTCCAAGTTATAGGAAGCTGGTGGGGTGAGTCCACGAAGGATTCGGGGGTCTCGATCATGGCAGAGGGCTGTCAGGTGTCCAATATACAACTTTAGTTTGCTTCTATTTTGGTCAAGTTCTAAGAGGGACTGGATAATCTGAGGTGAAAAAAGTGAGGAAAGTCAAGGTCAATTTGAAATTATAAATTCACAACTCCTTATACCCCCCAAATCAAAGAAAACTGACCAAAGACCAAAGCTCTTCTAATCACTACTGAAACCTTCAAGATTATAAAAAGGGAACACTTCCACATTTCCTGTCACACATGACCACCATTCTGTGAGCTGGGGAGGGAATGCTGGCCTAGTATATCCACAACAAACCCCGAGTTCTGTATGTAGGCAGGGGATTGAGCACAAGGCTAACTTGTTTTTGCAGAGATGATGATATTCCTGATACAGAAAGACCCAAGTTACCTCACCATTTCTCTTTTCACTTAGTTATGAATAGGTTAGGAAAAAGTGCTCGTGAAAATTGCTCCTCTGAAAGCTTGGACTACATATACTTCAAGTGTTCCTCCACCTCTTGGAATGGAAGAAAAATTCTGTCTCTGGAGAAGGTGCATGTTTTTCTTGGCCAAGAGATGTGATGAGAGAACTCATTACTAGATCTGCCTCATCCTGGCTTAAGCTCTCTCGCTCATTTTCACAGAGGCTATCCAATATTCTTTCCAAACAGTGACTGATAAATCCTTATATAACACCAAATGCCTGACTCACAGCCAAGGACTCTCTAAAATTCTATGTTTTTCTTAAGTGACAGACCTGCTCTAAACCTTGTCTTTTCTATTCCCTTTACCCTGGATGAGTAACTCACTATTCCCCTGCCTTGCTCTGGAAGCTCACTGATTGACTGATGACTCCTATGCCAGGGTTTCACTTGATGGTTCTAGCGACCACACTCTGGCCAGGTATTTGGTAGTGGGTCAAACCCTGGGGCGTTTAGGCAGAGAGCTGGGCCATATCTCAGGTCACAGAACATGGAAGTATTCACACAGCATGCACTTGACACAGAGCAGCTGTGAGAGCCGCAGAGCACTGCCAGATGCTGGCAGTTCTCAACACGCTCCCAAGGCTCACACAGCAGACGTCTGCACCTGTTGCTTGTCACCAAGCTGGCAATTTTCATCAACAGGACACCTCTGACCCAGTGAAAGAATAAGGAACCCAATAATCTCCAAGTAGCAAGGTCTGGTATTGCATTTGATCAGTAACACTGATTCCCCCTCAAAGAGAGGGCTGCTGCAGCTGCTTTCCTTTAGTTCTTTATGAGGGTTTTAAAAATGAATAAAGTTTTCTGTTTTTTATTATGAAAACAATATATATTTTACTTTGAAAAATTTGGGAAAGAAGAACAGTATAAAGAAAATCATAAAATTGCATACACTTGTATAGGTACTCTATCAAGAAACAATCATTTGCAACATTTTGGTGATTTTCTGCCAACTCTTTTAATAAACTTACATAAATCAATTTTAACAGTTTTATGCCCCGCATTTTGCTAAATAGATACACTGTTTATCTATTTGACATTATATTGTGAGTACTAGTCACAACATTATGTATTATTGGAAAATATGTTTTTTAATGGTCGCATAAAAATACAGCACATTTCTTTTGTTTCTAATACTATTACCAGGAAATAATTAAAAGAGAGTGAAGAATGGCTAAAACAACCTTTAGCTTACTAAAAATATCAGAACTCTAAGTTTAGGACTACATAGTAAAATATAACACAGAAAACAGAGCCTGGCTAGACAAACCAGAGAAAGGGAATCAATTTAGCAGTATTTTTACTTTTTTTTTGCAGTTTTTTGCTGGGACTTGGCTTGAACCTGCCACCTCCGGCATATGGGGCTGGTGCCCTACTCCTTTGAGTCAAAGGTGCTGCCCTATTTTTACTTTTTTAAACACATGCAATTCTATAAGGATAAAGGTTAAACACAAAAGTTCTGTTATGGAAGACTCTTGGGCTCTGTAAGTTACCCTAATCAGCAAGCTTCTGGTACTAACTCTGTGCTGGGAACTTCCTACCTCTGACTGGCACATCAACACAGCCAGACACAGGAAGGAAAAGAGTGTTTCAATCATGAAGAGGATTTGGAGAGTGGGGAAGTTGGATAGTTCTGACATATAACATCAATATCTCAAAGAGAATTGTTTTATTTCTGACCACAAATGTATACTCACTATAGAAAGTTTTAAAACAATCCCAAAATATAGTCTTTGAAGGCAGTATCACTTTGAATGTATGCACGCTTTGCTCAGCAATGGAGAAACTATCTAGTCATGGTTCTGCCATCACATTCCCCCAAGACTCCAAGTAATGCACCCCTATTTTGTTTCCTTTTTCTTTTTGAGATAGAGTCTCACTTTGTTGGCCTCGGTAGAATGCTATGGTGTCATAGCTTACAGCAACCCCAAACTCTTGAGCTCAAGCAATCCTCTTGCCTCAGTTTGTTTGTTTATTTATTTAGACAGAGCCTCAAGCTGTTGCCCTGGGTAGAGTGCTGTGGCATCACAGCTCACAGCAACCTCCAATTCCTGGGCTCAAGTGATTTTCCTGCCTCCACCTCCCAAGTAGTTGGGACTACAGGCGCCCACCACAACACCTGGCTATTTTGTGGTTGCAGTCGGCATTGTTATTTGGCAGGCCCAGGCTGGATTTGAACCCGCCAGTTCAGGTGTATGTGGCTGGCACCTTAGCCTCTTGAGCCACCCGCGCCCAGCCAGTTTTTTTTACTTTTAGTAAAGAGGGGGGTCTCACTCTTGCTCAGGCTTGTCTCAAACTCATGAGCTCAAGTGATCCACCTGCCTCAGCCTCCCAGAATGCTAGGATTACAGGTGGGAGCCACCATGCCTGGCCTTTGTTTCCCAATTTTTAAATCTGAGGTTTCTCTATCTTCTTTTGCAGATACATTGATTAAAAAAAGTCACTTTGGGGGCAGTGCCTGTGGCTCAAGGAGTAGGGTGCTGGCCCCATATACTGGGGGTGGTGGGTTCAAGCCCAGCCCTGGCCAAAAATGCATTAAAAAAAAAATCACTTTGGGGATTTTCTCTGTGTTTGTGCAATTTATTCCTATTCCCTACACGTGTATGTAGAGGCGCCACCAGAGAAATCCCACATTCAGGCTGCAAGGCTGAAAGAGCTAATATCTTAGTTAATTGCCATTTTGCATTGGCAAATTGGCATTAAAAACTGTTATCACTAAAAAAATGGGACAATGAGGCAAATATTCATAATGGAAAGGTCAAATTTCTTGCAGTAAAATGGAATTTAGAAGGATACTAGTGACATTTAAGGTTCTTGTTCTTCATCTACAATGAATCTCAAACTGATTTAAGTTCATTTAATGCTGAAGAACTAATTCATTAAATGAACAACATGATAGTATTTTTGCACTCTGAAATTTTTCAAAACCCAAAATTTATTAAATAATGGCATCATGATGAAAACTCATCCTACAGAGAAAAGATAAATGTTTGAAGTGATAGATACCTCAATTACTCAGATTTGATCATTACACATTGTATATCTTTTTTTTTTTTTTTAACTTTAGAGCTTACTATGTAAAAGTATATGAAACTGCCTAGCTAGTATAGTCCCCAAATCTATCCATTAAAAGATTACTTTGGCCTTTCTGGATCACGTGAACCACGTCAATCATGTGAAAAATTTCCTCATCTCTTTCTTCTCCCCCTACCTAATTTGAGCAGGCTACTTAGAAAAGAAACTGGGTTTCCCAGAAGGAGAACTTCCACTGCCTCATCTCAAGAGGTGAGAGGGATCGTTGCCAAGAGGAAAGAGGATGCCTCCCAGGCCCCATTAGTTACGTCTTCTGTCCACATACACCTCACTCCACTGGCAAAGAGTCCTACTAAAGACCACCAGATACGTGGTCAGGCCAAACTGGTTGTATGCACAACTATAGTTACATATCTTTTTAGCACTGGGAAAAAAGGTTGAAAAATGAACTTGTTAAGACAGCCTTTGCTTGTACCAAACACATTGCCCAAACATCAATATTCCCCCAATCCCACATTTAACAAGGAAAATAATTTGTTATAAAAAGGGATGAGCAATCTTTGTTTCTCCTTTTAAGGATTTATTTGTGTATTAGATTCTCAAATAGGTTCTGAGGCTAGTATTTGATGGCATAGTGTGACAGGAGACCAGTGATCCTCTGAAGGTGTTTATTTTAACCTCGTTTCCACTTAAGCAAGGTTAGATAACTAATGGTCACTTGGAAGACAGATGAGTTGTTCCTGTATAGCTCAATATAAATAGTAACTTAAGATTCTACAGTATTCCACTTCTGCAGCCCATTTATCTGTAAGATCTGAACAAACTTTCCTAGACCACTAGACTTCAATAACAGCATGGAATGTGCAGAGCAAAAGGCCTGCCCAATCACTGCTGAGAGGGCCTGCTTTTCTCTTCCCATTGTAATGTTTCTAAGTCAGGTATTTACTTTAAGTATAGATTAGTTCCAGGAACTCATTTCCAGAGGTATGGTATATTCTTTTCACAAAGAGTGAATGGTAGCTACTGAATATTATTTGGGACTTAAGGTGTTTGCCTTTGGGGTACTAATATTTTTTTGTTTGGAAAATGCAATTTTTTTTTTTGTAGAGGCAGGGTCTCACTCTGTTGCCCCAACTAGAGTGCAGTGGTGTGATTATAGCTCACAACCTCTAATTCCTGGGATCAAGTAATCCTCTTGCCTCAACCTCTCAAAAAGCTGAGTCTACAGACATGAACCACCACATGTGGTTAAATTTTTTTTTTAATTTTTGTAAAGATGGAGGTTTTTATGTTGCTTAGGCTGGTCTTGAACTCCTGGCCTCAAATGATGCTCATACCTTGGCCTCCCAAAATACTAGTATTAGAGGTGTGAACCTCATTCAACCAGATGCTGTTCTTTAAGGCTAACATTATTGATCACTTATTGTCTTCATGGAAAACTACATGATTATATTTAACATGATTCTTCTGTAGCTAGCTCACAGCCCTGAAATGGCTAAAGAATCTTTCTTCTCTTTTTGCAGTTTCTGGCCCAGGTTGGGTTTGAACCCACCACCTCCGGCATATGAGGCTAGTGCCTTACTCCTTTGAGCCACAGGTGCCACCCAGATCTTTTTGTTCTTTTTACTTGGTGAAGTTTTCAGAGGCAGGTTCAACTGTCTCATATGTTAACTACATAAACATTAGAGGAAGTTATGATCTATGGTTATACTGCTGTCTCTCAATGTTAAGAAAGTACAGAATAACCAATTAACTTCCCGGAAACATTATTGTTTTACAATGATTCTTGTCCAATGGCTCCAGCAGAAAGCTAAACTCTGAAAGTAAAAAAAGAGGTGAGGAAATAAAATCCATTAATTCTCCTCAAAGTCTTTTCCCTCAATAGCTAAGCTATCTTCTTGGTCAATAATGTACTTCAGGGTCAGGGAGATGAAAAATAGTATGTCAAACCTCTTCACAAAGGTATGGAGCCATGTATTATGTTCTTACTTAAATGCACCTATTTTGTGAAAGAACAGAATTTAAAAAATCATATAATTCAGTTAATAAGCAGTTAGTGAACCATGGCATATTCAGTTTTAGTTAATGGGAATATTAAGAATAAGATAAAGCCCTACACTACATTAAAAAAAAAAAAATCACAAGAATGGAAGAAAACGTATCCAATGTACTCAGTGCTATTATGAAACTAATTTATAGCTTTCATATGAAAGCTATAATTTGAAACCCAATTGTAGCACGAGATTACAATTGTGGGGAAAGGGGCAAAGGAGGGGAAGAGGAAGGATGGGTGAAGGGAGGGTAATTGGTGGGATCACACCTATGGTGCCATCTTACAAGGGTACATGTGAAACTTACTAAATGTAGAATATAAATGTCTTAACACAATAACTAAGAAAATGGCAGGAAGGCTATGTTAACCAGTTTGATGAAAATATTTCAAATTGTATATAAAACCAGCGCATGGTGCCCCATGATTGCATTAATGTACACCACTATGATTTAATTAAAAATAATAATAATAAATAATAAATAAAGAACATTATGTGTTCTTACAAAACAGAAAGAATGCAACCAGAAAAAAAAGTCAAAGGAGAAAGGGTATAGTAGAATAAGATTGTTTATTAGGTGTTATAAACATAATAGTTGGGAGTCAATGGATATCACTTACTGTATAAACTTGAGTATAAGCCGAGCAAGCTCGGGTTTTTTGGCACAAATTTTGTGCCGAAAAAACTCGGCTTATACTCGAGTATATATGGTAACACTTACAGACTAGGTGTCATCCTAGCACTCTGGGAGGCCAAGGAGGGTGGATTGCTTGAGCTCACAAGTTCAAGACCAGCCTGAGCAGGAATGAGACCCTGTCTCTACTAAAAAAATAGAAAACTAGCTGAGTGTTATGGCAGGTGCCTATAGTCCCAGCTACTCAGAAGTTGAGGCAAGAGGATCACTCAAGCCCAGGAGATGGAGGTTGTTGTGAGCTATGATGCCACAGCACTCTACCCAGGGTGACAGAGTGAGACTCTGTCTCATAAATAAATAAATGAATAAATAAACACCTATTGACCACCTAGTCAAAAATTAAGCAAAAAAGGGGGAGGCCAGGTGCAGTAGCTCATGCCTGTAATCCCAGTACTCAGGGAGGCCAGTGGGTGGATGGCTTGAGCTCACGAATTCAAGACCAGCCTGAGCAAGAGTGAGACCCTGTCTCTAAAAAACAGCCAGGTGGTGTGGGGGTCTACAGTCCCAGCTACTCAGGAGGCTAAAGCAAGAGATGCTTGAGCCCAAGAGTTTGAGGTTACTGTGAGCCATGACACCACAGCACTCTTCCGGGGATAAGAAAGTGAGACTCAATCTCAAAAAAAAAAAATATATATATATATGTATACACACACATATAGTCCCCTAACATGTTACATACCTTAACCTAAAGCTGCATCTTATTTAATGGAGAAACACTACAAGGTTTTCCACTGAGGTCAAGAACAAAGCAAAGATGCCACTTTCTCTACTATTATTTAACACCATACTGGAGATACTAGTCACTCCAATTAGACCAAAAAAAAAAAAAAAGTGTAAGAATTGGAAAAAAGAAAAGGATGTAAGACTACTTTTATTGCAGATGACATGCCTGGAAACTCTTAAAGAATCATTGATAAACAATGAAAGAATTCAATAAGACAGCAGGAAATAAAATTAGTATCCAAAAATCAATAGCTTTCATATATACAAATTCCCAATATAATGGAAGAGAAAATCTCGTTTAGAATGGCAACCAAAAAAAAAAACAAAAAAACACTAAGCTGGGCACCATGGGACATACCTGTAGTCCCAGTTACTTGGGGGGCTGAAGCAGCAGGATCACTTGACCCCAGGAGTCGAAGGCCAGCCCAAGCAATAAAGAAAGACCCCTATCTTCAAACAAATAAATACACCTAATTAAGAACATATGTACATAAAGTATTTGAAACCTAAATTTAAAAAAACTAAAAGCACTTCTGAAAAACACAGAAGTAGAGTTACACAATTGAAAGACATCCTTGTTCCTGGTTTGAATGTCTGTATGTCATTAGGATGTCAGTTCTCCTTAAATAAATTGTAAATTTAATGGGATCTCAATTAAAAATACCAACAAGCTTTTTCTTTTTGGGGATCAGACAAGTTGATAATAAAATTCATATGGAAAATTAAACATGCAAGACTATACAAGAAAACACTGAAAAAGAAAAGGTTATGCGGAAGGAATAACCTCTATAATTAAAAGACAGCTTAATTAAATAAGCTCAATTATATATAGGAATCTATGCCAAGATTTTTTTTTTTAATTTCAGGTTAATTTGAGGGTGTAAAGAATTAGGTTACAATGATTGCATTTGTTAGGTACAGTCCCTGTTGTCGTTGTGTCCTGCACCCAGGAGATGTGCCATATGCCCCCACATTGTGCACATTATTGGGAGCTCACCAATCCCCTTCCTCTTTTCTCCTCCCCCACCTTGAATTTAATTGAGTTTTTCTCGTGAGTGGGCATGTATTAGATCATCTACTGCCTTCATATTAGCATGGAGTACATTAGATACTTGTTTTTCCCTTCTTGTGATACTTCACTAAGAAGAATGTGTTCCAGCTCCATCCAGGTTAATACAAAAGATGTAAGGTCTCCCATCTTTTTGTGTGGTTGAATAGTTATGCCAATAATTTTTAAATTTTTCTTTAGAATGGCATTAGTAGCAATTAAAAAACAAAACAAAACACCTAGCTGAGGGAGAAGGGAGGAAGAAGGAAAAAGTAACTAAGTATAATGGAGAAACCGCAGAGAGTCCTGACCAGGTGATCACAATTAGCGTTACCAATTAGAAGCTGGAAGCCGTGATGAAGCTTATCTTGGTCACATCTCCCGCTGTGAGAAGCTCCTGACACCGTTTATGTAGCATTCCAGCAAGAATCAAGAATCCCCATCCGGGAAAAGGACCACCTGAGTCTAATAACGAGGAAAGACTCGCAAACCGGAGGAGTATTTTCTAAAATAACTGGCCTATTTTCTCCCAAATCGTCAATGTCATGAAAGACAAAGAAAAGCTGAGGAACTGTCTGTAAAGTTCCTGTAAAGGAGATTTTAAAATACAGTAATGTCACGGGGTTATAAAATCAATATCCACAACTCAGTAGCCTTTGTATACACCAATAACAACCAAGCCAAAAAGTAAATCAAAAACACAGTACACTTCACAGTAGCTTCAAAGAAAATGAAATACCTGGGAATAAATCTAACAAAGGAGGTGAAAGATCTCTACAGAGAGAATTATGAAACCCTGAGAAAGGAAATAGCAGAAGACCAAATGGAAGAACATACCATGCTCTTGGCTGGGAAGTATCAACATGGTTAAAATGTCTATACTACCCAAAGCAATCAACAGATTTAACGCAATCTCCATTAAAATACCAATATCATACTTTGAAGAACTCAAAAAAATAGTTCTTTGTTGTCTATGCAACCAGAAAAAAACCAAAGCAATTCTTAAAAATAAAAACAAGCCTGGAAGCATCACTCTGCCAGACTTCAGGTTGTACTACAAGTCCACACTGATCAAAACAGCGTAGTGCTGGCATAAAAGTAGAGACAGATTTATGGAACAGAATAGAAAACCTGTTCTATAGCCTCGTGTTGCCATCTAATCTTTGATAAACCAAACAAATGCATACACTGTGGAAAAGAATCCCTATTCAACAAATGGAGCTGGGAAAAAAAATCCCTATTCAACAATGGTGCTGGGAAAACTTCACACACAGAAGACTGAAACTGGACCCGCATCTGTCACACTCACAAAAATTGATTCACGAGGGATAAAAGATTTCAATCTAAGACATGAAATGATAAAAATCCTAGAAGAAACTGTGGGGGAAAACTCCTAATGGTATCAGCCTAGGGATAGAATGTATGAAGAAGGCTATATTGGCAATCGCAACAACAACAAAAACAAGTAAATGGGACTTAATTAGACTTAAAATTTTCTGTACAGGTAAGGACACAACAATTAAAGTAAATAGACAACCTTCAGAATGGGAAAAGATATTTGCATGTTATGAATATGATAAAGGGTTGATGTTAAGAATCTACAGAGAACTCAAATTGATCAACAAAAAAAGAGCAAACAATATCATTTATCACTGGGCAAGAGATATGAACAGAACCTTCTCCAAAGATGACAGACAAAAGGTCACAAAACACATGAAAATATGCTCATCATCCCTAATTATCAGAGAAATGAAAACTAAAACCGCCTTGAGATATTACCTAACCCTCCTGAGACATCACAAAGTCCCAAAGCTGCAGATGGAGGCGAGGGTGTAGAGAAAAGGGAACACTTCTACACTGTTGGTGGGATTACAAACTAACACAGCCTCTTTGGAAAGAAGTATGAAAAATCCTCAAAGAACTAAATGTAGACCTATCTGATACCACAATCCCATTACCAGGTATCTACCCAGAAGAAAAAAAATCATTCTACCATAAAGACATATGCACTTGTTTACCGCAGCTCAAATCACAATCCCCAAGATGTGCAATCAACTCAAGTGCCCATCTACTCATGAATGGATTAATAAACTGTGGCATATGTATACCATGGAATACTATTCCGCCATAAAGAAAGATGGAGCCTTTACATCTTTTGTATTAAACTGGATGGATTTGGAGAACATTATCCTTAGTAATGTATCCCAAGAATAGAAAAGCAAGTGTGCAATGTATTCGAAACTAATATGCATCCAGTAGACTAACAAATACATATCCACACAAGAGAAAAACACAATTAAACTCAAGGGCAGGTGGGGAGAGGAGAAGAGGGAGGGGGATTGGTGTGTTATCACCTAACAGCCATGATGTAAGGGTCTCCGGCACACCTCCTGGACAAAGGGCACAACTACAACTTGGACTTTACCTAACAAACGCAAACAATGTAACCTGATCTTTGCACCCTCATATTAATCTGAATTTTTTTTTTTTTTTTTGAAACAGAGTCTCACTATGTCCCCCTCAGCAGAGTGCTGTTGGCATCACAGCTCACAGCAACCACCAACTCTTGGGCTTAAACCATTCTCCCAAGTAGCCGGGACCACAGGTGCCCAGCATTTTTTTTGTTGTGCTTGTCATTGTTGTTTAGCTGGCCTGGGTCGAGTTCGAACCCACCACCCTCTGTGTATGTGGCTGGCACTGTAAATATGTACTATGCTATGGGCATTGAGCCTGAATTTTTTTTTTTTTTAAAGGAGACTACAATGACTTGGCAACTAAATACATTATGTAATCCTAGACAGGATCCCGTGTCCAGGGGGAGGTGTGGAAATATGCTGTATGTGTATAAAGGACATTATGGAACAATTAACAAAACTGGAATATGGACTGATAAGAAATCCTGTATCAATGCTTCCATGTTAACGTTCCTGAACTTGTTAACAGTAATGTGGTCCTATAAGAGAATATCCTTATTCTTAGGAAACACACACTGACACACAGCCTTTGTCCTATTCAAACATCAACTCACATGTACTTCCTCAGAGTATCCTTTTCTGAGCAAACTTAAAGTACCTGGCCCCCAACCCATTCACTTTCTATCTTCTTCTATTCTATTTTTATTATACTTAACACTGCCAGATGCCTCGTGTTCATTTGTTTATTGTCTGTTCTGCTAAAATGTAAGCTCCATACAATCCTATCTGTCTTATTGTTTGCTATATTTCCAAAGCCTGGGATAGTGAAAAACAGCAGGCAGCCTATAAAATGTTAGTGGAATGAATGGATGTTGCAATAAATATATATGTTTTGGTGCATTTGTGTGCATTTTTAAAGTAAATTCCTAGAAGTGAAATTTCTGGCCCAAGTACATTAAGTTGTCAAATATCCTTTCCAAAAGACTGCACCAATGTCTAATACAATTCTCTTTAAATTTTTCAATATGGTTACAAGGGTATTTAACTAATTGTATTTCATTATGTTATACATTTGTTTCATAAAGTTTTCTGTACCTGTGTTACACAAGGTGGCCATACATTTTAAATTGCACAAGAACTTTATGCCACCCTGTATATTACAATACAAACCATCTTAAACTACAGTATTTCAATATCATAGCGATAGGAGACTACATTTGGAGAAATTCAGCAACTAAAGTAAAAGGCAGAGTGACGATCAGATACAGCAGATATATAATGCCTTCTTACATTAGCAAGTGTCTTTCTGCAGTTTTCTTGACAGTGCCCAGGCCTAGATGGTAGATAAATAGATAAATACATACAGTGTCTTAGCATCACTTACCTTTAATTCAAAACTAGCAAGATCCAATGTACTCAGACCTACTATGAAACCAATTTATAGCTTTCATATGAAAGAATATGAAATTATAGCCCAAGAATATGGGGGAAGGGGAAAGGGAGGAGAGGGGAGGGGGGAGGATGGGTGGAGAGAGGGTAAGTGTCGGGACCACACCTACAGTGCATCTTACAAGGGTACATGTGAAACTTAGTAAATGTAGAATATAAATGTCTTAACACAATAACTAAGAAAATGCCATGAAGGCTATGTTAACCAGTGTGATGAAAATATTTCAAATTGTATATAAAACCAGCACATTG
>CAUYPK010016709.1:0-14763 GCA_963574355.1 Loris lydekkerianus | reverse complement strand
TGAAGGCTATGTTAAACAGTTTGATGAAAATATTTCAGATTGTATATGAAACCAGCACATTGTACCCCTTGACTACACTAATGTACATAGCTATCATTTAATAAAAATAAATAAATAAAAAATAAATTGTGGTATATGTACACCATGGAATATTATGCAGCCTTAAAAAAGATGGAGACTTTACCTGTTTCATGTTTACATGGATGGAGCTGGAACATATTCCTCTTAGCAAAGTATCTCAACAATCAAAGAAAAAGTATCCAGGGTACTCAGACCTACTATGAAAACTATGAAACCAATTTATAGCTTTCATATGAAAGCTATAACCCAACTATAGCCCAAGAAAAAGGGGAAAGAGGAGAGGGAGGGAAGCGGAGACGGGAGGATGGGTGGAGGGAGGATAATTGGTGGGAACACAACTACAGCGCATTTTACAAGGGTACATGTTAAATTTACGAAGTGTAGATTATAAATGTCTTAACATAGTAACTAAAAAAAATGCGGTGAAGGATATGTTAACTAGTTTGATGAAAATATTTCAAATGGCATGTAAAACCAGCACATTGTACCCCTTAATTGCATTAATGTACACAGCTATGATTTAATAAAAAAAAAAAAAGAAAGAAAAAGAAAAGAAAATAGGAAAATTAGCTGGCCATGGTGGCACTTGCCTGCAGTCCTAGCTGCTCTGAAGGCTGAGGCAAGAGGATGGCTTAGCCCAAGAGTTTAAGGTTGCTTGCTATGAGCTATGATGATGCCACGGTACTCTAGCCTGGGGCAACACAGTCAGACTCTGTCTCAAAAAAACATAGTTGCTTAAGCACAAGTGACTTTGCTGATGCGATACAATGAAATGAGAGCATCTGGATCAGTTAATACTTTTTAAAAATCTGTGCAATAAACCCTCATGTTTTCTGTTATGGAAGGTACACCACTCATTTATCAAATGCAATCCAAATTCACAACATTTATCTTGAAAGCTGTTGACGATGTTTACTCCTTGTGCTCTGTTCCTAAGAATGTCCAAAGCCAGTAACTCTTCATAGCACAGAAAATCTTCTGGCATGTTGATTCATGCTAAGCGAATGAATAAAGTATATTATCCTTTTGAAATATGGCATTAAGTTGTTGTTAAGTTGAAAGCTAACTCATGCTACCAATCAGTCACAGTTCTCCTTTAAAAAGGAAACTAGTTTGAAATATTATTGGGGTCTAAGCATCCTACAATGTTGACAAGACATTCTTTCACAATTTCTACATCACAAATGCCTTCCCTTTTTTCCCTGAATATACACGTATAAGCTACTTTATAAGTTGCTCCAGTGACATTATTTCCAAGTCTTAACGCTGCTTGAAACAATTGATTTTGCTTTTCACCTTTTATTTTCTACAACGTTTTACAACTTTCCCTCTAATTTAAAATATCTGTGGTCCTTATGAGTGTTATAATTGTGGTGAGCATTGAATTTCTTTAATGTTGATATTGCAGTATCACACAGAAAGCAAATCATCTTATTGTTAGTAGAAACAAGATACTGTGATTTCTAATCCTCATTTAAAAGTCTATTTTCTTCCTTCAGCATTCTCTTGGTCTTCTTTGAAATGATGGGCTGTTAAGCAGGCAGATTTAAAAAAATACTGTGAGCTATGCAACTATTCACAAATTCTGCTTCAAACAGAAACACCGTACCCATTGTCAAAAGCTGGTATCAGCTTAGTGTACTTGACCCTATAAACTCTCACCTACCAGCCTCCTGTGGTACTTGGCATCAATCATGTGGGGGAAGTTAGAACTAATGAGCATAGCAGCTATCAATTTAGCACTTACGGCTTACTAATGTTCTAACTGTGCCAGTAAATGTGGGAGAATTATTTCATTAAAAATTATTTTATTTTAGGCCAAGCATGGTGGTTCACTCCTGTAATCCTAGCACTCTGGGAGGCCGAGGTAGGTGGACTGCCTGAGCTCACAGGTTTGAGACCAGCCTGAGCATGAGTGAGACCTCATCTCTAAAAATAGCTGGGCATTGAGGCAGGAGCCTACAAACCCAGCTATTTGGGAGGGTGAGGCAAGAGAATTGCTTGAGCCCAAGAGTTTGAAGTTGCTGTGAGCTATGAACCCAAGGCACTCTACCAAGGATGATGAAGTTAGAATCTGACACAAAAAAAAAAAAAAAAAAAAAAAAAAAAAAAAAATATATATATATATTTATTTTTCAGTATTTTAAGCACATTCATTTAAAAAATAAAATATAAAAGAACAAAAATATATTAATAAAAATAAAGGATTTGTTCTATAAAATTTGGATTCAGTGAAAAGCTATACTTAAGAAGGCAAGAGGTAGCCTAAAGGCTGCAGGATGCTCAACCTTGTTCTAAACTAACCTCTATCTGTATAAACAAATTGCATCAACTTCTCAATTTCAAGATAGCATTATCTCACTAATTGCTCAGTCTTGACAATTTGAGTTATCTTGAACATCTCCTTTCTTTCCCAATACGTACAGAACAAGTCAACAAGTTTTGCTACTTACTTTAAAATTTATCACCATTCTTTCCCACCTATTCCTACTGTTATTCTGGAGAGTCCAAATCTTCTTTACTTCATTCACGAAATATCTTAATAGCTTGCAAGTCAGTCCCTCCTACTTTCCTATGCCTGCCTCAACTAATTCCACTAAACCTGTGAGATTACTTTCCGCCAGCTCTTAATGTCAAGTCATACATATTGGTTAGGATCAAGCCATACACTCCCCAGGCAAAAAACCTCCACAGCTTTCCCAATTACTACTTCACCAACAATAAGCTTTGCTTTGATCCCACAATACAATTACTAGGCTTCTACCCAGAAGAAAAAAAAAAAATCATCTTATCTTAAGGAAATTTGCACTAGATTGTTTATCACAGCTCAACTTACAATCACCAAGATGTGGAAACAATCTAAATGCCCATGAACCCAGGAATGGATTAATAAACTGTGGCACATGGAATACTATTCAGACATAAAAAGATGGGAGACTTTACATCTTTTGTATTAACCTAGATGGAGTTGAAACACATTCTTCTTAGTAAAGAGATATGAATTCTTAGTAAAGTATCACAAAAAATGAAAAAGCAAGTATCCAATGTAGTCAGTACTAATATGAAGCCAGTAGATGGTCTGATACAGGCCCACATAAGAGAAAAACTCAATTCAATTCAAGATGGGGGCAGGGAGAGAGAGGGAGAGGTGAGAAGAGAGCAGGGAGGGGAATGGGTGTTCTCCCACTTAATAGGCATAATGTAAGGGTATATTGTGGGTGTGGGACACAACTACAAGAGGGACTCTTACTAAGAAATGCAAACATGGCAACCTAATTGCTTGTACCCTCACATTAATCTGAAATTAAAAAAATAAAGAAAGAAGAATCTTTGGTTTGTTTACAAGAGAATATTCTATATTAGAGTTTTCTAGAGGAAGACCAACTATTCTGAGAAACCCATTCATGAGATATAAAAATTCTCAGTCTTGGCCTAGCAATTGGGAGGTCAAGGCAGAAGTAGTGACTGAGGCAAGGAGTTCGAGACCAGCTTGAGAAACATAGTGAGATCATCTCTGTAAAAAATAAAAAAATTAGCCAAGTGTTATGGCACATGCCTGTAGTCTCAGCTACTCAGGAGGCTGAGGCAGGAGGATTGCTTGAACCTAGGAGTCTAAGGTTGCAATGAGCTATGATAATACCATGACACTCTAGCCTAGGCAACAGAGTGAGACTTTGTCTCAAAGCCCTCACTCTCCCCTGGGGAAAACAAAACAAAACAAAAAAAAAAAAAAAACAACAACCCTAAAAGAAACAAAACAACACAAAACTCTCAATCTTTAGTAATGACAAAAGTTAATTTTTAACATAGTCAATGTTCTGAGCATCCTTTCTAAAAGTTCAGATAGTGAAAATGAAATGATGACAACATTGATGCCAGTATGACCCAGACATCCACAAAAAGGAAGGATACATGAAAGAACACAAAACTGATTTAGTAATAATCAAAACTGCACATTATACAGAAAAGAATTTGGGATTGGGCATGCTAGACACAGACACGTGAAAATACATAGGAAGACTGAGACTCACAAGTCTGGGATGAGATGGACAAGTAACTCTAAATCTGTCAAAAGTTTTTTTCCTTTGGTCTCCCAAAACAATACCAATAATGACAACTGCTGAATTAGTTGGGCCTATTGCATGAAACATATTATCATACAGTTTGCTTGAATATTCTATGACACTGAATGAAGTTACATATCTTCACTCAAGAGACTGCAACTAAAATATCTTATGGATGAACAAAAAAATTAATTTTGACAAGAGATGTGTTGGCCCGTAAGTGCTGATTCTGTCAGAACTATAGCAATCAGGTTTTTTATAGTCTATCAAGTGACATGTCAAATGGCAACAAAGAATGCTCCCCCTACATCTTGTGTACTCTTATTTAAAGAAGGTGTTTAATTCATGTTCCTGACATGAAGGTTTTAATTAAGCTGAAGAAAACATGAAAAAGACTGTTGTATCTTGTTCAAATACAAACTAGACTTTTCTCATTTATATGCCTTTTGGTAGACAATACAAATGAAAATTTCAGCAGTTTCCATTCAGTCTATAAACTTAACAACAAAAAAAGATCTTACCTGCTCAATGTCTTACACACTTTGTACAAGGACTTCTAGAAAGAGGTGTGATTTGCTTACTTGTGACACTGAGGGTTTTATAATAAACTCTCACTTTTGGTCACTTCTCAATACTTCAAAACATGTAAAATTATTTAACAATTTTTTTTTTAATTTTCTAGAAATAGAGGTAGATAATCTCCTTAGACATGTGTCCACCATGGCTATCATTATTGCTGGTCATAGAATATATTGAAAGGTTAGCCTACCACAGAATCATATTTTCCAAGGATGAGACAAATAACTGGAGTTTAATTTGGAAACATAATGAGAATAAAAAATGTGTATGTTTTTCTCTAGGTCTGCTGATGATCACTAAAAAAGCCATAAGAACCCTAGATGAAAAGAATGAACTCCCCGAGTTGGTCAATGTTATGGGTATGTTGTAACAAGTAGTCATACAATCAAAAAGAAAAGATTTACTTTTGGGAAAAATGATTGTTTTAGAACTCAGATGTACCAGGAAGGGGCAGTGAATTAGTTTCCCAGGGCTGCTGAAATAAAATATCATAAATTTGGTGTCTTAAAACAGCAAGAATTTATTCTCTCACATTTCTCAAGACTGGAAGTCCAAAAGTAAGTTGTTTTCAGGGGGTTCCCTTTGGAAGTTCTAAGGGCACATCTGTTCCACTACTCTCCCCTGGCTTCTGGCTGTTGTCATCAATCCTTGCCATTCCTTGGCTTGTAGACACATTACTCCAATCACTGCCTCCATCATCACATGGCTTTCTCTCCTGTGTCTGTGCCCAAATACCCCTCTGTGTCCTTTATCTTCTGTGTCTGTGTCCAAATATTCCTCTTTTTATGTAGACCTTAGCCTTTATATTAGGGCCCACCTAATCCAGTATAACCTCTATTTAACTCAATTACATTTGCAAAGACTCTATTTCCAAATTAAGTCAGCTTACAGATACAGGGGTTAAGATTTGAACACAGCTTTTTGAGGGACACAATTCTTCCCACTATAGGTCACCAAGTTTGCAAAGGATTTTCTCAATTTCTTCACTAAACTAGAACTAATTTGGAATGTTTTTTTTTTTTTCATAAGGTCAAATTACTTCTGTGCTCAATTGATGCTGAAAAATCCTTCAACAGAGTGCAACATCTATTCATGATAAAAAAGACTTTCAGCAAACTACACATAGAATAGAACCTCTGCATTATTACAAAGAGTATTTACAAAAAATTAGACCTAGCAACACACTTAAGTGTGAAATAGGAAAAACTTTCCCTCAAGATCCAGAACAAGGCAATGATGTCTGCTCTTACCACTGCTACTTAACACAGCTACTTCCAGCCAATGCAATAAGGAAGGAAAAGGAAATGAAAGGCATACATAATAGAAAGAAGTAAAAATGTCTTTGAACATCATTATGTTGAAAATTCCAAAGTATTTTTAAAAAAAAAAATTGTAGAACTAATGAGGAGTCTATCAAAGCTGTAGAATACACAAGGAAACATACAAAACACAACTGTATCTCTATATATCATTAATGTACAACTGGAAACCAAAATTAAAAAATAATGCCATTTGTAATACTGCCAAAATATTAAATACTTAGGAGTAAATATAACAAAACATGTACAATATCTACATGCTCATAACTACTATGCTGATTTAAAAAGTCAAAAAACTAAGTAACTGGGGACACACACCCTATTATTAAGGTCAAAACCTCAATATAGTAAAGCTGGTCAATTCTGGTGTCAGAAACCCAGAAGGACCTTTTTTGCAGATGTAGATAGGCTGACTTTAAATTATGTAAAAAGCATAGAAAGTGAAATAGCACAAACAATTTGGAATAGAACAGAACTGAACTAATTACACTATCCAATTGTGAGACTTACTAAAAGCTACAGAAATTAAGACAGTGTGGCATTGGTGAAGGGAGAGACACACAGATCAACAGAACAGATTACACAGTCCAGAAAAAGATCCACATAAATATGGCCAATTGTTTTTGATAAAGGTGCAAACCCCATTCAATAGAATACTTTCTAAATCAAATATTGTTAGAGCCATTCATATGCCAATAACAACAAAACTCCAGCTTAAGCTTCATATTATACAAAAAGTAACAAAATAGATCATAAACTGAAATGTAAAATGTAAAACTGTTAAAACTTTTAGATGAAAATATAAGAGCATATCTTTATGACCTTTGTTGAGGCAAAGCATTCTCAGTCATGACACCAAAAGTATACCGGATAAAAGAAAAATCAATTGATTAAAATTCATCCAAATTAGAAATATTTGCTCTGCTAAAGGTACTGTTTATAAAAGTCCTGTAGGTCAGTGGTTTTCCACAATTGCTTACATGTGAGAATCACCTGGAGAACTTAAAAAAAAAAAACAACAAACCAGATTCTCAGCCCTATCATAGGCCTACCTAATCAAACCCTCTAAGGGAGGGCTTTAGAATATACATTTTTAGCTAACTCTAACAATGATTTGGTATACAGAAGACTTGCCAATTATTATTTAGAAACTACTACCACTGTCATAATAAGAGAATACAGACTTGAGAGCAGAAGTTGATGGAACAGTCCTAAATAGAAGCAGGGATACCATTTCCTCTGACTCCAGAAGGGAAGGATATGAAGATAAGAGGATGAGAGTTCACTTCTTTCCTTTTGGAAGATGAAAATTTATCTTCCCAGAGAGCGAGGAGAAGAGTACGAAGGGTGAGAGCTCCAAAACCAATGGAAGTTAGCAGTGGGTGCTGTGGAGATCTCCCTGAAAAGAACTGCTAAGGCACATCGAGATCAAAACTGAGGTTGAAGACAAATCCACAGTCATACCAATTGGTTTATCTGTATGATTATATTTTATGTCAGGTTAGGATTAATATGAAGAAAAGGTTGTACTGCATAAACTTTCACGTTACCCCAATGGTTTAATAATCATAAATTTGTGATGGTATTATAATTCAGACCCATTTGAATTTTCCCTATGATACAATTTCCCAAACAGAGTTATAAGAAACTAGTGATAGAAGATATTAACTCGTACTAAGGAGCCAAGTCCCTTGGTCATACAAGCATCCCTACTGTATCTTAAATCTCTCTTTTAGAGATAAACAAATAACATTAGAATTTTAAGACTTTGAGAAATCTCACAAAAGAAATAAAACTTGTTTTGTTTAGTACGCGTGGAAACTTATTTTTGAGGGAAGAATGTTTCTCAACTTGACTATTAACATTCTTTCACAATACAAATTCCCAGTTTTGGACACTGCAAACAAAATGTCTATTTAGCACATAATCTTTGGTCTACTTGAATTAAGACATTTAAGTAGAAAATTCCAAGATTTGGAAACAAAACTTTCCAAATACTAAATAGAAAAATACCATTGGTTAATTAAACTTATGCTTTTATGCAGATTTTTACCATATATCTATAATAATGTTGGACTAAACATTAAGACATCCCTGATACCTAAAAGCCCATCATTTGTTTCCTTAAAAAACAAATTCATGGAACAAAACAACATCAAAAAAAGAATAACAGTCAAAGACCAACTATTACTGCAGATTTTGGCATAGTTCAGGTTTATCTTATCCACTTCTAAATGAATTTTGTTATTATATTGTTTTAAACAATTAATAAAGGAAAGAGATGAGAAAAATGAGATTGTAGATTTTTCATTCTGACAATGTATTTTTTATGGAAAATAAATATGGCTGAGTTCAGTAATATTGACTCCTTTTTACTGAAGGATGGCAGATGTGACCTAAATATGATGAGTCCTGTGGAGCTAGGGAAAAGTTTTGGACAGGTTCTGAGCTGATCTGACATAAGCAATCTGGGGCAAAGCAAAGGATATGCAACCTTGTACATTAAAGTGAGAGTAGCCCTTGATATCATTTCCATTTTCTCACTTTTCATTCATTCATTCATATAATAAACTTGCACTCCAAAGTTAAGGTGAAATACCATTCAAACTGTGTGAATACATATCCCACCTACACTCAATCTTTCCTGTATGTCATAGATTTTTCCTTCCTTAACTCAGGTCTCCCTTCAAATATCACTCCATTTCTCTAATTATCTATGTAGCAAAACTCTTTGAAATTTGTTTGTATTACTTCAACTTCCTGCCTACACATTTTCTCTTGAGAGTTCATACTTATTGCTCCATGGAAATTGCTCCTATTGAAGTCACCATAAACCTCAACACTGTCAAATCCAATAAAAAGTATTTTATCTTCATTTCCCTACATGACTACATAGTAATTAAAACTGATTGCATCCTCCTTCTGACTTTAAACTTTCCTTGATTTTTAAGATACTCCTTTCTCTTGTGCTTCTTCCTTTGCTATTTCCTCTCCTCTCCTTGACCTCAATGTGTTTATAATAGGCTCCATCTCGTTCCTCTATATCATCTGCAGTCTTCCCTTAAGTACTCTAATCTAGTATCATGTCCCATACATAGATAACTCGAAAAATTATGTCCCCCTTTATGTTCCCTTCTCTGAGAACGCCAAACTTGTATATCTGTTATCACAATATGTTCACTTAGACATCTAATGTTAAAACTGTCATGACTCAGAAAAGTTTGAGTTCCATTTTATTTCTTCTATCTTTTCTATTACAGTTATACTCCCAACATTTGCCCAAAGAAAAGCCAAAACATTCATTCTTAATTCTTCTCCTCCCCTTCATCTATTCCCTAAACTTTTCTGAACACTATCATCAGCACTACTATATCCACACAATGAAAATATAATACATAACCATCAGCAGTTAGGGGGACGGCCACATATACCAGGGCTGGCGGGTTCGAACCCTGCCAGGGCCTGCTAAACAACCACAACTACAACAAAAAAATAGCTGGTCGTTGTGGCAGGCGCCCATAGTCCCAGCTACTTGGGAGGCTGAGGCAAAAGAATCACTTAAGCCCAAGAGTTTGAGGTTGCTGTGAGCTGTGATGTCACAGCATTCTACCGAGTGTGACATAGTGAGACTCTGTCTCGAACAAAACGAAACAAAACAAAACTTATTTTGATATTAATCTGTTTGCTATCAATTACTGAGAAAGAAGTATTAAAATCTACCACGTGATTGTAAATTTGTCTATTTCTCTTTTCAGTAGTAATGATTTTTGTTTCGTACATTCTGATGCTTTCTGATGCTACTACTGGGTGCATACAGATTTAGTACTGGTAGATCTTCCTGCTGTTCATTAATATTACATGTTCTATCTTTATTTCTACTAATGTTTCTTGAGTGAAAAATCTAATTTTTTTTGATATGAGTATAAATATCTCAGCTTTAACATTTGTGTACTATTATCTTCTTCCATCTGTGAATTTTAACCTTTTGAGCAATTATAATTTAAAGTGCACTTCTTGTGAACAGTACATATAGTTAGGCTTCATTATACAGTCTGATAATTCTTTTTCATTGGAATATTTAGTCCATCTGATTTAATAAATTAATTTTAGAATTACATTTACTATTTTAACCTTTACTTGGGATTATTCAAGTATATTCCAATATTTTCCCCATCCTCTAATCTATAGATTTAAATTCTTATCATTTTCATGGTTATCCAAGAGATTCTAACTTGTTTTCTTGACTTACATCAGTCTAACATAAATAGTTACTTGTATCACTTCTCAGTAATGCTATAATCTTAGAATATTTGAGTTCATTATCCATTTCCAGGCTTCAGTGTTATTTTCTCATGCAATTTAATTATGCATGTATTTTACACCCCAGAAGACACAATTAGAATATTTCCCAATACAGCTATCCTTCCAGTTGCTTTGTATTCCCTCCTACATGTCTGTGGCTATGTTTGGAACATTTTCCATTTACTTGAAGAAGTCCGGTTACTATTTCTTTCAATAGACATCTGCAAGTGACTAATTCTCTTAGTTTTGGTTTGTCTGGAATATGTTTATATTTCACTTTCCATTTTAAAGAATATTCAAACTGGGTATAGAAATTCCATTATATCTAAAGGAAAAATAAAACCCCAGTCATATATTTGCATGTTCTTTGTAAACTTCATCCATGCTGGTTATTGCACTGAATGATATTACTACGACAGTGTACTAGGAACGGCACTTTTATCTCGTTTATATGAACACCTTTGAGGTGCTGCTTAAGTCCAAACTGATGTATTATTCATTTGTAAAGATAAAGTACAGGAATGAACCTTGGCCTAAAGGTATTTTTATATGAAAATGGTATTATTAGAGGATGTTAAAATGGTAATTTGAGAGAAGTGGAACTGTATTTGTTTTATATGTTGGGATGTGAAATTTATTTTCTAGAATTGGAGAGAAGGAAGTTCTATATTTGCAGAATATTTTAAAAGTGAATAGTTGTAATGAAGTTCCTGTGAACATCATTACAGTTTTATATGAATAGGAACCTTCCAGTGTCATTCAACATTTATTTCTTTGTGAGTACAGTGTACTTTGTACAAACAGCTTTATCTTTTTAATAGGCTTTCCATAAGTTCTGCTGTAACTACTACGACTTATTTATTTCCTTTAATTTGTGAAAGTCTTACTCTTTTGTTATGTAGTTTTGTTTCTGCACAACTACTGTACCTTTCCATATGGAATAAAGAATATTAATAGAAAAAAAAAAAGAAAAAGAAATTCCATTTTAAAGGATATTTAAACTGGGTATAGAATTCTACACTGGCAATTTTTTTTTTTCAGAGCCTTAATAATGCCCTTCTACTATATTCTGGCTTCCGTTATTTACAATGAGAATTCAACATTCAGTATTATTGTTGTTCATGGAATAGCATAACTTGAAAAGTAACCCAATACATAGAGTAGAGCAAATAAAACCCAGAAACAGAATAAAATTTCAGGGTCCAAAGCAAGACTTTCCTAGAGTTAAAGAGAAATTAGTCATTACACACAAAATGATGAATCTCAAAATCATCATGTTCAAAGAAGCTAGAAAGAAAAGTGCTCTTTTCATATATACATGATTCCATTTGTTATTCTGGAAAATACAAATGAATATACAGTGACAAAAAGATCAGTGATTGTCTGTAACTGGAGTGGAGGCATAGACAGATGGAAAGCAGCAGTCTTTGGTGGAGTGATAGAAATGCTCTGTACTTCCTTATGGTAGGGATGCATTTGTCAAATTGCATTGTACCATACATCTTAAATGGATATAATTCATTGTCCATAAAGTTGACTTTTAAAAAGTGGAACAAAAATCATCACTGCAGGTTAGCATTATCCTTTGTCTTTTCAGTTATGTGAACAATACATTTCATTTCTGCTTGAGCAACATGGGGTGTGGTTCTTTGACCTTTGGAACAAGCAAATACTATCTCATACAATTACATTCAGTTTATAGAATTTACTGTGGTAAGCAAATGTATTAACATATTTTAGAAAGATAGTCAATAATGGGTGAAACAAAAGCATACAGGTATTTAATAACTTAGTTTTCTTTTAAATAAAAAATACAATTCTCCAACAAAGCTGATTAACTCGTTTTATTTTTAATCTTTCTAAAAGCAGAGTCCAACAATGTCTCTTATGCTGTTATATTTAGCAGTGTTTGATAATGTTTTTCCTAACCACTGATTAAGAATTTTTTTCTATTTATATAGAAATATAATTTTTTTTCTATAAATAGAAAAAAAAATACTTATTTATAATTGGACAAGAAATAATATATAATTCTCCAAGTAACATTATCAAACATTTGCATAGTTTTAAGTCATATCTTTGGCTTTCCTCTTGGTTCAAGAAACTTAATTTCTATGTCAAGTTTTATGTATGTATGTATGTATGTGTTTAGAGTATCTTTGGGTCATATCATTTTCGATTTCCCCTTTAGAGGTACATGAGACAATCCATACTTAAGAGCAGTGGTTCTCAACCTTCATAATGCTGCAACCCTTTAATACAGTTCCTAATGTTGTGGTGACCTCCAACCATAAAATTATTTTCATTGCTACTTCATAACTGTAATTTTGCTACTGTTATGAATTGTAATATAAATATCTGATATGCAGGATATAGTTAGGCGACCCATGTGAAAGAGTTGTTCAACCATCAAAGGGTTGATGAACCGCTGCTTTAGAGAAATATGAATTGTAAAACACCCATTACTTTATAACAGATACATTCCAAACACAAGACTGGTTATCTTCAAGACTGAAACCTGTCATAAAGAACTAGGGTCTCATAAATAGGGAAGCTGAAAATGTGCTTAAGACAAATAACACATATTAAATTTTTACTAGGGAATTATAAATCTTACAAAACAATAAAATGAATGGTTGTATACACGAATTAGGCTAAAACTAAGGCCACAGATATATAGTACTACCAAACTGAAACGTCATTAGAACAAAACTGATACATCCAATAGAAATACTGTATCAAGTTTCATGACTAAAGCAATTGGAGTTTTAGGAGGCAAGCATCCTACTTAGTTAGCACAAGGAGAATCTTTACTCACCTACATACTTCTTCATCCAATAGTCATAAAAAAGAATGAAAACGGAAGGCTTTAAGTAAAATTATTTTTTCTCAATAGTAGCTTCATCTGACCAAAACAGCTCATCTGATCCATCTTAAATTATATATATTATGTTATTATGAATCCATATATTAAAATATATTAATATTTTATTTATGTAACACATGCCACTAAAAATCAATTTATTGCTTTTCCTATGCTTAAAAAACATTTTATTGACTTTTCTAAATGATTTCATTTTTAAAAAATCATGTGTAACTTACTTTCCTCAAGTTTTTATTATCTTTTAAGCAATGCACATTATTATTAGACATGTATGTAATTTCTTTAGGGTAATGTCTGAAGCTGAGCATTCTTCATCTAGATGGATACCTACACTAAAATTATCCCATTTTTGTTATGGAATGGGGTTTTTTTTTGAAGCTTTTATGCAGTAAAAGTAGTCAAATTTGTTTTTAAAAACATGACAGGCGTGTGATCAATAGCATTGGCGTGGAAAAACTGTGTTTCAAATCCATCAAGAAACTGGGATTTAGTCTTGGTGCCTGTAGCTCAGCAGCTAGGGTGCCAGCCACATACACTGGAGCTGGCGGGTTCAAACCCAGACCATGCCTGCCAAACAATGACAATTACAACCCAAAAATAGCCAGGCGTTGTGGCGGGCACCTGTAGTCCCAGCTACTTGGGAGGCTCAGGCAAAAGAATCATTTAAGCCCAAGAGGTGGAGGTTGCTATGAGCTGTTATGCCACAGCTCTTTATCAAGGGTAACATAGTTAAGACTCTAGTCTCAAAAAAAAAAAAAAAAAAGGGGTGGCGCCTGTAGCTAAAAGGAGTAGGGCACCGGCCCCATATGCCGAAGGTGGTGGGTTCAAACCCAGCCCTGGCCAAAAAATAAAAAGAAAGAAACTGGGATTTAGGACACAGATCTATGTGCCACATATAGTCATTATGGAATATGAAGGACATTGTTAAAATACTATTTATATCGAAAACTAGTAAAGTTGGCTAGGTATTCATGCCTATAATTCCAGCACTTTGGGAGGCCAATATGGGAGGATTACCAGACCAGCCTGGCAACATAATGGGAACTCCATCTCTATAAACTAAGGTGGGTGAGGTGATATCTACCTGAAGTTCTAGCTGCTTGGAAGACTGAGGCAAAAGAATCATTTGAGCCCAGGAGTTTGCAGATGCAGTGAGCTATGATCATGCCACTGTACTCCAGCCTGGGAAACAGAGCAAGACCCTGTCTCTTAAAAAGAAAAAGAAAAAGATAGTAAAGTCAGTTACTATTTTATGTTATTTAATGTCTAACACGATGACTTGTATTAACTACGCACTTAATTCTACATTTGACTCAGTGATTTCTCTAACATCTATTAAGAAATGTCTCAAAAACTATCTAGAGAATTAACTACCTAAAGAAAATAAGATCTAGTACCCAGCTAAACTGAGCTTCATTTATGACGGAGAAACTAAATACTTCAACGACATTCACATGTTGAAGAAATTTGCCACAACTAAACCAGCTCTCCAGGACATTCTTAGACCTATCCTCCATAAAGACCAGCATAATTC
>CAUYPK010016707.1:0-10102 GCA_963574355.1 Loris lydekkerianus | reverse complement strand
AGGCACATGGCAGGGCCCAACAATTCCCTCTTTTGTTTTTTGTATGGCGGAAAAACATAGCCCCTGTCTTAGGTTGCCTGCTCTTGCAGTTTCAGTCTTACCCATCATGGGGATACAAACATCAATGGTTTGGTCCCTGTCGTAGGTTGACTGAATGCAGAGTGATCTTACCCGTCTTTGGGTACTATGAATGTAATCCACAATGCAGCCTCTCCATATCCTGTTACCACATCATTTTATATCAGAGATATTTAAACCTCAGGGGTCCTAGAACTAATCACCCTCACATACACAGAGTGGTGACTGACTGTACTGCCTTCCCTAACCCTCTGCATACATCGTTTCTGTTACAGGCTAACCTAGGTTCTCCCCAAATTCATGCATTGATTCCTAACTCCCGGTACCTCAGAATGTAATTGTTTTTAAGGTGGTAATTAAGTTAAAATGAGGCCTTTCACATAAAATCTAATCCATTATGACTGATGTCCTTATAAGAAGAAATTCCACCACAAATATGCGCCCACATACAGGTCCTTGTGAAGACCCAAAGGCAGCCATCTACAAGCCAAGAAGAAGAGCATGACAAGGCAATCAACCCTGGCAATGACTTCCAGCCAACACACCTTCAAGAACATTTCTGTAGATTAAGCCACCCAGTCTATGCTTCTGTTACCAGCCATAGTAAACTAACACAGTTACATTTAAAGATGGAGGAAAAGCTATTTGGGGACTATGAAGTTGTTCCTATCAAACTGAGGTTGAGTCCAACTAGGGTTGGCACAGTTAACACTTCAAAGGGTGTGCTTCTTTGAAACTAACTATACTGGTTTTAACTAACTACAAAAACAAAATACATTTTTAGACCAAAACCACTTTGTGACCTTATGCACAAAATAAAAAACAAATGTACCTACCTTATAGAAAGCTGCAACCCCCAGGGATACAATAAATGCTCCAACAATATGAATCCGCAGGCGCCTGGCCAAGATGCCACGCATCTGAGGTTTGGACAAAGCACTGGAAGCCATGGTAGTCACTGTCCTTGATGGGTATGCCAACCTCAACGCGTCCTTCCCGCCTGAGGTACACACGACCTGCCTCCAACTATTCTTTTTAGAGATGGGGTCTGACTCTGGCTCAGGCTGGTTTTGAACTCCTGACCTCAGGCAATCCACCCGTCTTGGCCTCCCAAAGTGCTAGGATTATAGGTATGAGCCACCATGCCCGGCATCAAACTTTGGTTTTGTTATTCTTCTATTCCTCAGACGTTTACCATGCTTTTCCAGAGATGTCAATCCAGTGGATTTTTACAAAGCTCTCATTCTGCTTAATTTGGCAGCATTTCACACTACTGACTAGTTCTTCCTTGAAACTTCTTTTGGCAACCAGTATAGATATAATATGACATTTCTTTTAAAGTTTTTGTTATTTTCTATTATTATTTTTAGATAGGGTCATCCAGGAGTGCAATGGTATTATCATAGCTCACTGTAGCCTCAAACTCCTGGGCTCAAGTGATCCTTCTGCTTTGTCCTCCTGATTAGTCTGGACTACAGGTGCAAGCCACCATGCCTGGCAAATTTAAAAATATTTTTGTAAGCTTGGCACCTGCAGCTCAGTGGTTAGGGTGCTGGCCACATACAACTATGCTGGTGGGTTTGAACCCAGCCCAGGCCTGCTAAACCACAATGACGACAACAACAACAACAACAACAACAACAACAAATTAGCCAGGTATTGTGGTGAGCATCTGCAGTCCCAGCTACTTGGGAGGCTGAGGCAAGAGAATTGCTTGAGCCCAAGAGTTGGAGGTTGCTGTGAGCTGTGACACCACGGCACTCTACCGAGGGTGACAAAGTGAAATTCTGTCTCAAAAAAAATTTTTTTTTGTTTTGTAGAGATGGAGTCTTGCTATGTTGCCTAGGCTGGTGTCAAATTCCTGGCCTTAAATGATCCTCCAACCCTGGCCTCTTAAAGTGCTGGGATTATAGGCATGAGCCACCATGCCTGGCCAGGTGTTTTCATTGGTCCCTCTTCTTTCTAGGTCACAAACATGGACATCCTCTAAGGTTGAGATCAGGGTGTACTACCCTGTCCTCATTATAGTCCTTTCTTTAGTTAAATCATTCATCTTTGTGTCAACTCTGCTGTGTATTAATTTCCTAAAGTCTGTTATCTTCAGATCCAGACCCTTTCTTAATAGCCATTATCAAGTTTCAATCTGTCCTGTACATTTGTACTTGTTCTGATATCTACTTTAGACCACAAAGTTTTAAAACACATGTAACTACCTTTTTCTCAAATCTGGTTAATATTTCTAATTTCCAGTTTCCTTTGTTAATGTAAGGTAATTGTTCTTGGCATCAAAAAATCTTAGGGCAGGAAAAACCCTAAAGAAAGTGAGATTAGGTTCTCTTGGAGTAGCAAAGTTCATAATAAAATTAGGGGTCTCACCAACCTTTTTTTTTTTTGGTCAAGAAAGAACTCAATTAAAACAACTACCCATCCAGATCTAGTATCTTCTTCATGTCAAAGAGGAATGGACATCTATCAATAAAAGTAAGGAGAGTTTTAGAGTCAACTTTATAAGAAAGTTACTACTTTGTCCTCAGGATAAGATGAAAAACAAGAGCTGGGGACAGGAATGAGGATTCTCAGAATGCAGCGTAGGTAAAAAAGAAGGGCAGAAGACTGTTCAATTTGCAACAGCAAGAAGTAAAGCTAGGAGATAAGCTGCAGCCATCTGGCCATCCAGCAGGAATACTATCCAGACGCTACTTCTAGGGAATACAGATAAGTCAGCCCCCCCACCCCCCCGCCCCATGATATTACCAGGATGAAATGTAGAGGAAAACGTGCTATCTTAATGTTATTTGTGAAAAGCAATTAGAGGTAGAAATGACAGTGGGCAATCCCCACCAGATATGGAATTACTCAGAGGAAACTGAGTTAGAATACAAAAACCATACCACTACTGATAAACACAACAGGAAAGAGAAAACAAAAGATACTTACCTTAGAATTATTTTGTTTCCAAAAGGAACTTATCAGGGAAGGAAAAAAAAATCACAGGTTAATGATAGAATTGTAGGAACTACTTTTTAATAGTTTTATTAGGATTCTAGCGTACACATCTTAGGAAAAAAAAATATATGGAAAGATGAATACCCAGCCCCCCCTCCACCCCCCCCCCAAAAAAAAAACCTTTCAGAGGAAAAGTCAACTTTCATAATAACAAGATTGCCTAACCAAGCAACAGGGATTCAGAGAGTACAACATATTAGATGCAAATGAAAAATTAGGCAACACTTCCCCTTTTCTACCCCCAAATTCTAGCAGTATATTAAAAGGGACTACAAATCTAATAAAGGGATGTTAAAATATAATATTGGGGAAAGTGTTAGCTAAAGATCCTGTAGTTAAACAAAGCTATGTGATTTTTTTTACTGATTTCAGATCTATATACATTTTGAGCCTTTATAAATTACCATACAGTGTAAGTTCTGCTATACTGCTTACAGTAGTAAGTTCTGCTATACTGCTTTTTAACAAATTAAAGTCTAGTATCTTGCACAAAACCTTATACCTATAAATTTCTGCAATACCATACTGTCTTTTTAACAAATTAAAGTCAACATTTAGAGTTTGCTCTGGATTTAATATAATAACCAGGAAAAATTTACAAGCATTATAATTTAAAGTATAAAGATGAAAACAACTAATTAACCAATAAATGTGGACAAAGACTGATTAGCAAACACTATGAACTCCATGCTTAAATAAGGGTCACAAGGAGATGCTAGGGTGTTTTTAGAGCATAAAACTTTTTCAATAGGAAGCAGACCAAAACATTATTGAGAAAAAGGCAACATAACTTTTTCTAACAGGAAATTACAAGCTGGTTAAACGAGTGATTCTCAAAATATGGTCCAGAATCCCTGGGGAGGTCCCAATATTCTTTCAAGGATCCACTGTTGGGAGAGATAACCTGCCATTAGCCACATGTTGGCCTGTATGTTTCTACTGTTCAGGCCAAGAATATAAGGCTCTGACGCTTTTTAGGTGGAACTTTTCTCTGGCTTGTGTTTATGGAGGGAAAACTTAAAAGACAAGGTAATGTTTCTCTCTCAAAGAACAGGCTTGTTTACTGCTTGCTATAAAATGGGAGCTTCTCCAATTCAATATTCTTCTCCCTTAAAGCAACCCATTGCATGTATGCATCATTTTGGTCTATTTGTGTCACCTCTCAGGCATAACCAGCACAAATATCAAGGTTTTGCTGATTGCTTGATTGTGAACAATAAAGTCCTTTTTCTCTGATCCAGTCTTTAAATGGCCAACCTATTAGCTTGTAAGTATGGTAAAATCAAATCCCGGAGCTTGACATCCTTAAAATCAACTACTGTCACAATGCAATGTTTTTTGGAATGTTACTTGCTATTTTTTACTGTGTTGGTATTACACTGGTGATGCAAAAGCAATTTTATGACTATGCATGACTATGGCCATGGCACCGAACAGAATCACTGTACTCTTCAATGCCACACAATGAGCAAATAAACAACAGCCAGTTTCACCTAAGAATGTCCTTAATAAAGCAGTAAAAATTATTATTTTATTGAATTTTGATCCCAGTTTAACATCTTTTAATATTTTGTGTGACACAAGGGGAAGTATGAATACTTCTACTGTATACTGAAGTATAATGGCTGTCGTAGGGAAAAGCACTTGTGAAATTATTTGGATTCCCAGATGAACTAGTCATTTTTTTAATGGAATGCCATTTCTGTTTGGAAGAATGACTCACAAGCCAGCTATGGTTAGTCATTTTTCCAAAAACAAATGAAGTTAGCCTGTCACTTTAAGGAAAACTGACAAAATTTGTTCCCAATGATAAAATTTGAGCTTTCAAATGAAAATTCAAAGTTTAGAAAACCTGTACCTATCACAGTAAGCTTGACAGCTGCCCAATATTTAAAAGACTTTTCTGATGAGATCAGTAATGATGTTAAATGTGATTTTAAAATATTATATAATAAAATAAATCAACATTTGGAAGATCTCATAACTCAGAGAACCAATGTTTTCCCAATGACCAATTCATGATACTAAAAAATCATACACATGTAAAAATATATTCAAAGCACAAGACAGACTGAACAGAAAGGTTCATTGACGTGGTTTTGGATTCCATACTGTAGTTAACATTTAAGAAACTACTATTTATCAAGTTTTGGTGTAGTATCAAAGAAGATCCACAATTGCTAAAAAAGCTATTAAAATAGTCTTCTACTTTCCAACTATATTACCTATGTGAGACTGTATTTTTATCATATAATTCAACCAAAAAAAAAAAAAAGAGTCATGTCAAAATACTGAATAAACCAAATATCCTTAAAAACAGATTTTGAGAACTTAGGATGACAGATTATAATACAATAACAAGAGAAACTAGATTGTCTGGGAAGTACTATAGTTTGGATGTTTGGCACTTCCAAATCTCATGTTGAAATTTGATCACCAATGTTGGAGGTGGGGCCTAATGGCAGGTGTTTTGAGGGCCCATCTTTCATGAATAGATTAGTCATCTCCCTGAGAGACTGAGTGAGTGAGTTCTTATGCTCTATTAGTCCCTGAGAGAGTTGGTTGTTGAAAAGGTTTGGCACCCCCCACCTCTGCTTCTTTTCTTACCATATGATCTCTGTACATGCTGGTTTCCCTTCATGTTCTGCCATGAGAAGAGGCAGTCTGTGGTGAGGACCAAATGTACACGCCCAATTTTGAACTTTCCCAGACATCAAAATCATGAGCCAAATAAGCCTTTTTATTTTATATATTACCTAGCCTCAGACATTCCATTGTAGCAATACAAATGCACTAAAAAGGGGGGCTATTCTTTAATTACTGTGGTTGAAAAACTGCTATTTCATCCCTTAGTCAAGATAAATTGGGGCTGGATAGAATATCCCAACTATATTTTGTGGGCTCTGAAGAATTAAAAAAAAAAAAGGAGGGGGAGAATGTTGGAAAGGGTGTAATAGGGGGAAATAAGGGGAGAAAAAACCACCAAAAATATTCAAATTTATTTGGAAGGTAGGAAAGAGAATTCTAAAAGTGATATGCCACTTCTCATTTTCTTCTCTTCTCCAAAAATATTTCCAGTATTATAACAAAGCAAAACCCTAAAATTATGTACTGAATTCAAAAACACAGACCCAGAGCAGCAAAGTGTTAGGACAAATTAAAAACTCAGATTTTAAGCAAATAAGACTTTTATAATAAACATTTCAAAGTAGGGCAGCATCTATGGTTCAGTGAGTTGAGGCGCTGGCCCCATATACCGAGGGTGGCAGGTTTGAACCCAGCCCCGGCCAAACTGCAACAAAAAAATAGCCAGGCATTGTGGTGGGCACCTATAGTCCCAGCTACTTGGGGGGCTGAGGCAAGAGAATCACCTAAGCCCAAGAACTGGAGGTTGCTATGAGTTGTGATGCCACAGCACTCTACTGAGGGTGACAAAGTGAGATTCTGTCTCAAAAAAAAAAAAAAAAATTTTTTTGTCCAAAGTAAACATTAAAATGCTTCAGATAGCAATTAAATTTTTCTTTAGATTTTTTTTTTTTTTGCAGTTTTTGGCCAGGGCTGGGTTTGAACCTACCACCTCCAGTATATGGGGCCAGTGCCCTACTCCTTCGAGCCACAGGCACCGCCCTAGAATTTTTTTTTTTTAGAGGCAGATTCTCACTTTGTCGTCCTTGGTAGAGTGCCACGGCGTCACAGCTCACAGAAACCTCCAGCTCTTGGGCTTAGGTGATTCTCTTGCCTCAGTGTACTGAGTAGCTGGGACTATAGGTACCTGCCATAATGCCCTGCTATTTTTTGTTGCAGTTTGGCCTGGACTGGGTTGGAACCCGCCACCCTCAGTACATGGGGTCAGTGCTCTGCTCACTGAGCCACAGGCACTGCCCTTTCTTTAGAATTTTTGATAACTTTTTTTTTTGTGGAGACAAGTTAGGCAATGTTGGCACAGCTAGAGTGCAGCGGCATCATCGTTCTTCACGGCAATCTCTACCTCTTGGGCTCAAGTGATCTTTCTGTCTGAGCCTCCCAAGTAGCTAGGGTAACTACAGGTGCCTACCACCATGTTTGGCTATTTTCTTTTTTCTTTTTTTTTTTTTTAGTAGAGACAAGGTCTTACTCTTGATCAGGCTGGTCTTGAACTGCCAAGTTCATGCAATCCTTCTACCTTGGCCTCCAAGAGTGCTAGGATTACAGGGTGAACCACCATACCTGGCTGAGTTTGAGATATTTTTATCATGACACTTTGGAAAAGATTCAGAATTTTAATAAATGGACTGACAGAAGATAATTTTTTCCTTCTAATTACTATTCTACCAGAAAGTCTATAAACAAAGACTAGTCTCCAAAAAGGAGATTAACAGAAGTATTATATATAAAAAGAGGGTATATATGATCCAGTAGGAGGAATGGGACATTTGCTGACTGAGAAGGTCAAGATTCCCCAAGGTGCTACAAAAAAAACATGTTTTTCTGCAGTTCTCTGTAAGCCCCAGCCTGAAATGGCATGTGTCATTACATGCTATACACAATCACCATCTCTGTCTAATAAAAGATGAAAAGGAAGATTCTAGCATTTATGGAATATAGAAACACATTTTTAAAAAGTTAAGTAATAAACATCATAAGCAATCAAGTTTAAGTTCATCTCTTAGAAAAGGTGCTATGTGTAAACCTGATTTGACTTTCTCATAGACATCACTTAGTAGTTACATGTCTTGACTAAAGATCTAATTTTTAACTCATGTTCATATGATGAAAAACATACTTATCATACATCTCTAAACTATACTCTATTTTACAATGTATATAAAACCAGGAACCTGGACAATATATGACAGCTTAACAAATACAGTTTAAGAGATGTGTAACAGAAAAATTATCTGGAGTGTTGAGAGAAGCTGTGGGAGCCCCCAAAAATTCAGACAGAGACCCTTAACTGGGAACTGCACCTAAAGTCCAGAGTATACGAGATATGAAAAGTGTAAGGATGGGGATGCCATCCAAGACCTAGATCTGAGATGAGGATTTTATAAGCTACAGAAGGCCAAAAAGCAGAAAAGAGTTCAAAGTCATATACTCTTTGCCAAAACTGCCATACATAAATTAAGCAACATACTACAGGTAAATGGTGCTCACTGAAGGACTATCTATGATAAAGTAACAAAAAGGTAGAAAGCACTCTCATCTGTGAAGCAATGATTATGCCATTTAAAAATTATTATAATAAATAAAATTGCTCATTTGTGACTCTTTTAGCTTTCAGTTTATATTAATATATGTCTTCCAAAGTGACCTGGAATAATTATTGCCATCTAGAAATTATCTTTTTTCCATCAAAACCTTAAGTTTATATGTCTATAAACTTATATGTCTATGCACATATAACCAAGGCAAAGGCAAATAAGTAGGAAAGACATGTTCTTTTTTTTTTTTTCTTTGTTGCCCTGGGTAGAGTGCCATGGAGGTATCCCTGCTTACAGCAACCTCAGTCTCTTACCTCAGTCCACTGAGTAGCTGGCACTATAGGCACTTACTACGATGCCTAGCAATTTTGTCTATCTTTAGTAGCGATGGGTTATTGCTCTTGCTCCAGGTGGTCTCAAACTCATGAGTTGAAGCAATCCACCTGCCTCGGCCTCCCTGAGTTCTAGGATTATACACATGAGCCATCATGCCCGGCCTTAAACTAAATTTTGAGCCCTGTTTAAACCTGCCTTCAGCTAACCAGAAATTTTAGTTTTCAAATTAACATCCTGTATGTTTTATCTTGCCATAACATAAATAGGATTTCACTTTGTTGTATAATTAGAACTTCACATTGTTTTAAAAAGCTTACAAATTGTTTTTGGGTCTCCACATTTTGTTTTTCCCAGACTATAGCTCCTTAAAGGGAATGGATGTTGTCTTACTCTTTTTTTTTTTTTTAAATTTCTGTCAATGACTAGTAAGGCTTAACAAATAGGAGTTCAATAAATACTTCTTGTCTAAGTGATTGACAAATGAATTTTTAGACATGAGCTTTCTTCAAACATGTTAAAACTTCTATATTTACTTGCACTTGCCAGGTACAACACATCTTATTTCTTTAATGTTAGCACTGATGGCAGCTCCATAGCTACATCACTGTTTCACTATTCTAAACCTACAAAATCTTTCCTGCTCTTCAAAGCTACCATATCTGCTGACAGCTATATTTGAAATCTGCAAACTGTCTTAACTGACACCTTACAGTAACAACTGCACTGGTTGTATTTTTACGGTTTTGATTAACTCAAATAAAAAAACAAAGACTTATATAAAGAATTAATTAGAGATACATAAAGAAAATCAGAAATGAAGTACAAAATCAACTCTTTAAACATAAGAACACATGTCCTCTATTAAAAATTCAATATGTTTACTTCATATTTTGAAACCTAGAATCCGAAATACTATCAATTATGATAATTTAATAAAGACTTTAAGCCAAAGACTCTCTTTGTTCTCCAGTGTTGGCAGTGTCAGGAATTCAGAATTATTCAATTAAGAAAAACAATTTATTAATATCTATAAATTCTTTTTGTGCTCTACATTATTGCTCTCTACATATTTTCTTGCATCAAAACACTCTAGAATTTTGTATAACTTTCCACCAAAACAAAAAGTAGAATTTTGTGATATAGGCTAATCTTACTGGAGTTAGATGATATCTCAAAGTAGTTTTGATTTGCATTTCTCTGATGATTAAAGATGATGAGCATTTTTTCCTATGTCTGTAGGCCGCGCGCCTGTCTTTTTTAGAGAAGTTTCTCTTCAAATCCCTTGCCCAGTCTGCGATGGGATCACTTGTTCTTTTCTTGGTTATACATTTGAGTTCTCTGTGGATTCTGGTTATTAAACCTACGTGGATGGAGCTGGAACATATTCTTCTTAGTAAAGTATCTCAAGAATGGAAGAAAAAGTATCCAATGTACTCAGCCCTACTATGAAACTAATTTATGGCTTTCACATGAAAGCTATAACCCAGTTACAACCTAAGAAT
>CAUYPK010016701.1:0-17249 GCA_963574355.1 Loris lydekkerianus | reverse complement strand
AGTTTGATCAAAAGTTTCTGAGTGAGTTTATTTTTGTGGTAGAGGATTGGGCTGGTCATTATGGAGGATAGGTCTGAGAATATCCTGAAGAGCTGGTTTGGTTATGGCAAATTTCTTCAACATATGAATGTCATTAAAGTATGTAATTTCTCCATCATAATTGAAACTCAGTTTAGCTGGATTCAGGATCCGGGGTTGAAAGTTATTTTGTTTTAGGAGATTAAAAGTCGATGACCATCCTCTTCTGGTTTTAAAAGTTTCAGCAGAGAGATCTTCAGTCATTCTAATATTCTTCCCTTTGTAGTAATAGATTTCTTATGTCTGGCTCCTTTCTGAATTTTCTCCTTCATATTAACTTTAGTGAAGGTAATTATGATATGCCTGGGGGATGCCTTATTCGAATTGAGTCATGCTGGGGTTCTGAAACTGTCTGCTATCTGAATTTCAGAATCTCTTGGCATGTCTGGAATATTCTCTTTCACAATTTCATATAGAAGGGTCTCTGTGCCTTGTGCGGCCACTTCATCACTTTCAGGGATTCCAATGAGGTGGATATTAGCCTTCTTTGAATTATCCCAGCACTCTCTGAGAGAATGATCCATTTTTGCTCTCCATTTCTCTTCCTCTTTGAGAGTTTGGGAGCATTGAAAAGCTTTGTCTTCAATGTCAGAAATCCTTTCTTCTGCTTGCTCCACTCTGTTACTGAGGGATTCTACTGTATTTTTCAGATATTTGATACCTGCAAATTCTTGCTTTAGTGCGTCAAAATCTTTGGTGGTTTTGTCTTTAAATTCATTAAATGCTTGAGACAACTTTGAATTGCTCCTCACAGTTCTAATTCCAAAATTTCCTCCTTTCTATTAATTTTGTTTGACATCCAAATTCTGAATTTGATTTCTGACATCTCAGCAGGTGTTTATGAATGGAATCTTCAGTTACACCTGCCATATCTTTCCTTTGGGGGGGGGGGGTTTGATCTATTCTGATTATTCATGTTACGAGAGTTTTTCTGGTGATTCTTCCCCCTGATTATTTTACACTGTTTGATTTTTCCCCTGGAGCTATGGCCTGAGAAACTGGGGACCTGTTTGGTGTGGTGGGGCTAAGTGGTTCTGTCTTGTTTTCAGCTGGTCTCTGTCTGCCCCTAGTGAAACAGTTACTCTGGGTTGAAGTCTCAGCTGTGTTGAAATACCGGCAATTAAGTAACCCCTCCCCCCCACAGGCAACAATTGGAAAAGAAAAATCAAACCTTCCTACAACCACACACCCAGGGGACCACTTGAATAGTCCTCAGGTGATTGGCTCAGTTCAAAAGGTCCAAATCAATTGTCTCAGTCACCATCTGTCTCAGGTGGGAGAATTGAAAAGGTCTCTGGCAACTGGATCACTGGGGTCTGGTGACAACTTAGATATGACTTGCTCCAGTGCTCCGTGAAGTCAGGAGGATTCACCCAGAAAATAGATTAGTCTGGGAAGGTTGATGCCTCCTTCCCCACCTTGCACGTCTGTCATTCCCAGTCACTGATAGCTCTGCAGGGCTGTGACCCAGTTGCCTCTATGAATAGATACTCCAGGGGTTTGCACTTGCCTGAATCACAAGGAAATCTATATCTGCTCAGCCAGGCCACTGCACTCTGCCTCTATCCAGCAGGGGGAAGTGAGGCCTGACAACCTCGGGTGCTTGATGGAGGCTTTGGGGTGTTTACTCAGTTCCAGCCCTGCCTCTGATTGATATTACTGACAGAACAAAACAAGTTTGCGGGAATTTTTTTCTGTCCCTGCTAAATTCCCCTGCAGAAGAGAAGCTGTTTTGAGTTCCCAGAGCCTGCGCCTCAGGCCCTGTCTTTGCTCCTGCAGGTTTGTATTGGGTTAGCTGTCAGTTGTAGCCTCCTGACTTCCTTTGTCTATAGGCTGATGATCCCCTTATTTCAAGGTGCATCTTAGGCTCAGTAAAGTGGTCCTCTGCGTCAGCCCTGCCCTGGGAATTTCCCGGCTCTACTCGTGAGTTTTCTAGTCCCTGCACTCCACCTAGGCTGGTACCACCTCAGGCAAACCTTACTCACGGGGCCTGCATTTCCATCCAAGATCTGTTCCACGGTGATCTGAGAAGATGCCTGGCCTCCTCTGTTTGCCCAGGGATACAGTGGGTGTGGCTTCAGAATATCTGGGAGTGAGCCCTATTGTTGCCAAAAACAGCTGCTGTTCTGCACCTCGAGGCACTGTCACTCTGGTGTGGTTCCCTCTCAGCTGACCATCCTCTCCTCACTCCCATGCCACAGTATCAGTACTGACCAGCTGTAGTCTAGGCCCTGTCCACACCCCTCGAGAAATCACCCAAGAATCTGGACTCCTGGGGTACAGGCCTCCAGACCTCAGAGTGAGAGTGGAGGGGAGTGCTGGGAGCTCAGAATTGCAGGTAGAGAATAAGTACAGTTTTATACAGTTTTATGCCTGGCAGGAGAACACTGTGGCACCCTAGTAGGGGAGGTAGGTCCAGTTTTTAGAGGGTCTCTCCCTTGAAGTGTAGTGGGAGGTCCTTTGAAGTCTGCTCATTTGTTTGTGGGGCACTCTGAGCCATTCTCATGGGGGAGGGGATTCCCATCCTCTTGGTGATGGATTTTGTACCTTTTGTTTGTATCCTTGTGGTCGCAGCTCACCTCAGCGGGGTTGATGTGCATTCTTCAACCTTCTCTCTTGGTCAGCTCTAATCCACCAGGTTACTTGCTAAATTTCTATCCTTTAACTCTCCTTCTGGGTGGGAGCCTCTGTGGAAAGCTGGCTTCAGTCAGTCATCTTGTCTCTGCCCCCGTAAAGTTCTCTTTTATTTTCTTAGAGCCTTAGAAGCATCTTTCTCCTCTTTGGGCTTGGTCACCTTTCCACTCATAGATCCCAGCTTGCTTCACAAGGTTCCCCAATGAAACGCTTCTGATGGATATTACTCAGAGAAGATGTTACTTGATCTAGAGCATTTTTTTTCATCCAGGGATAAGTGATGAACAGTGAAGTGAGGTTAACTGGAAACCAGGCCTCAGCTCATTGTCTGAGTATATAAACATGAGTCAAGTTATGCCGAGTCACATTCTGAGTCTCATTCCATGTAAACATGGAAAGTCAAATTAAAATGTCTAACCTGCAGATAAGCATTGTTTTATAAATTGAATGGAGGCAGCTTGAGAAGTTAGTGCAAATATGTAAGGTTTATTTATTTTTTTAGAGACAGAGTCTCACTCTGTTGCCATTGGTAGAGTGCTGTGGCATCACAGCTCACAGCAACCTCCAGCTCTTGGGCTTATGCGATTCTCTTGCCTCAGCCTCCCGAGTAGCTGGGACTACAGGTGCCCACCACAACGTCCAGATATTTTTTTGTTGCAGCTTGGCTGGGGCTGGGTTCAAACCTGCCACCAGTATATGGGGCCAGCACCCTACTCACTGAGGCACAGGTGCTGCCTGAAGAACAACATGTTTCTACAGGGAAGTGGAACAGAGTCCAAGCTGTTCATGCCAAGTTATCCTTATCTCAGCATGTTGTAGTCACAGCACATTCTGCAGTTACTGTTAAGAACTACAAGTGAGGGGCTTCACACATGAATAGTTCCCTGTTGCAGGAGGTTCTGTTCTCCATCTTTTGGCTTATCTATCTACCAATTTTTTTTCTGTCAATAAACTCTGTCCTGTCTCTTAAAAAAATAGAACTACAAGTGAGAAAGATGGGTCCCACTGGTCAGTCCAAGGACACCTGGAGAACTGTCCTGTACCTATCACCACAGTCCAACCACGCTCACGTGCTTAGCTTCATTCCCAGATCATTACCTCCATAAAGACCTTTGTTGAGGGCCTTGGCTAAGACACTTTCTCCCATCTGATTCTGTACTTTCCCACTTCTGTCTCTTTTTCTTCTTTCTTCCCCTAGCCCACCTTCTCCATGAAAAGGTAGGAGCCTTTTGTTCACAGGTAGGGAGAGAATTCCCACTATCTGTGTGATCCCTTAACTGTTGCCTGGGGCTGTTCCACAAGGAAAGAGTACTGGAATGCCAGCCCCTCTTTTTTCCTCTTGCTTTCTCTGTAGTAGTAAGTAAATCAAAGCTTGATTGTTACTTTCAGTTTGTCTCATTGTCCTAGTAGGCCAACTTAACACCTCATTGCATGACACTTAGTGGTGAACTCTCACACGTTAATTTTTATACAATTACAACTTATATATTATTTCACATATTTCAAATATAATATTAATATACAACTTATATATTATTTCACATATTTCAAATATATTTTGAGACGGAGTCTCAAGCTATCACCCTGGGCAGAGTGCTATGGCGTCATATCTCACAGCAATCTCCAACTCTTGGGCTTATGCGATTCTTTTGCCTTAGTTTTTCTATTTTTGGCAGAGACAGGGTCTTGCTTTTTGTTCAGCTGGTCTGGAACTCACGACCTCAAGCAATTCACCTACCTCGGCCTCTCAGAGTGCTAGAATTACAGGCATGAGCATCATGGCTAGCCTTATATATAGTTTTTAAAATGCTGCCTGGGTTTCTGTACCAAGAGATGGATTAAATAAATAAATAAATAGCTGTCTGGGTCCCCCCAATGATTCTGTGAGAGAGGATAGGTCAAGAAGAAACTCCAGTAGTGCAGGGATTAGACAGAAGTGATGAGGTGGCACACCCATAGTCCCACAGGCTCCTGTGGCTGACACAGGAGGATAGCTTGAGTGTTAGAGGCTGTACTGAGCTATGATGACAGGTGTCACTGCCCTCTAAATCCAGTGGGAGAGCAAGATTCTAAAAAAAAAAAAAAGAATGCTGCAAGAAACATTGAAGTGGCTGGGCTCAGTGGCTCATGCCTGTCCCCGCTAGCACTCTGGGAGGCCAAGGAGGGTGGATTGCCCTGAGCTCACAGGTTTGAGACCAGCCTGAGCAAGGGTGAGACCTTGTGTCTAAAAATAGCCAGGTGTTGTGGCAGGCGCCTGTAGTCCAAGCTATTTGGGAGGATGAGGCAAAAGAATCGCTTGAGCCCAAGAATTTGAGGTTGCTGTGAACTGTGATGCCATGGTACTTTACAGGTGACAACGTAAAACTCTCAATGATGTCTCAAAAAAAAAAAAAAAAGTGGGGCAGCACCTGAGTCTCACTAAGTAGGGCCCTGGCCCCATATCCTGGAGGTGGCGGGTTCAAACCCGGCCCCAGCCAAAAACTGCAAAAAATAAATTAAAAAAATAAAAATAAATTTAAAAAATAAACAAACATTTAAATACTGGGGATTTGTGGGTCTTCTTTCCTTTTAGGCTTCTAGTTGTGCAGTACTTTTTTTTTTTTTTTTTGAGAAAGAGTCTACTTTGTCACCCTCAAGTGATTCTCTTGCCTCAGCCACCTAAGTAGCTGGGACTACAGACACTTGCCACAATGCCAGGCTATATTTTTAGACAAAGGGTCTCAATCTTGCTCAGGCTGGTCTCAAACCTATAAGCTCAGGGAAATCCACATGTCTCAGCATCCCAGAGTGCTAGTATTTACTAGCGTGAGCCACTGCACCTGGCCTAAAGTACTTTTTTTTTTTTTTTTGAGACACAGTCTCAAGCTGTTGCCCTGGTAGAGTGCCCTGGTGTCACAACTCACAGCAACCTCAAACTCTTGGGCTTAAACGATTCTCTTGCTTCAGCCTCCCAGGTATCTGGGACTACAGGCACCACTACAATGCCCAGCTATTTTTTTGTTGCAGTTGTCATTGTTTAGTTGGCCCAGGCTGGGATCCAACCTGCCAGCTTGGGTGTATGTGGCTGGTGCCATTAACTACTGTGCTATGGGTGTTGAGCTGGCGTAAAGTACTTTTAAAAGTGTTCTTTTGGCCAGGTGTGGTGTCTCATGCCTGCAATCCTAGCACTCCAGGAGGATTAGGCAGATGTATTGATTGAGCTCACAGGTTCAAGACTAGCCCGAGCAAGGGCAAGACCCCATCCCTACTAAAAATAGAAAAACTGAGACAAAAGGATGCTTGAGCCAGAGTTGGAGGTGGTTGCTGTGAGCTATGACTCCATGGCACTCTACCCAGGGTGACAGGTTGAGACTCTGTCTTAAAACAAATAAAAGTGTTCTCTTGGAGGGATCTCTGTCACCGCATATAAAATTCAAGATCAATCAAAAGCTTAAATGTAAGTACAAAAAATAAAAAAGTGATCCGTTGGAGAAGGGGATTAGGGTGGTGCCTGTAGCCCAGTGCGTAGAGCACCAGCCACACACACTGAGGCCAGCAGGTTCGAACCCAGCCCGGGCCTGCAAACAACAATGACAACTGCAACAACAAAAGCAGGTGGGCATTGTGGTGGGTGCCTGTAGTCCCAGCTACTTGGGAGGATAAGACAAGAGAACTGCTTAAGCCCAAGAGTTTGAGGTTGCTGTGAGCTGGGATGTCATCGCACTCTACCCAGGGCAACATAGTGAGACTCTGTCTCAAAAAAAAAAAAAAAAAAAAGGAAAAGGGGACCAGATGATGCCCTCAATGGTGACCAGGCCCTCTATGGCAGACACACAAAGACTTCCAATGGTGACCAGATTTTCTATAGGGACCAGATGATGGCCTTCAATGGTGACCAGGCCCTCTATGGGTCACATAGAAAGACTTGCAGTGGTGACCAGAGCTTCTACTGGGTCAGATGATGACCTTAAATATGACCAGACCCTCTATGGGACACATACAAAGACTTCCAGTGCTGACCAGACTTTCTATGGGGACCAGGTGATGACCTCCACTGCTGACCATACCCTTTGTGGGGGCTATATGATATCTCATCAGATCACACCCTTGACTTTGCCCAGACCTTTTCAGTGGGAAGATACTATAAGAACTGGGACTTGGAGGGGACCCAAAGCCAGACTTTAGGCAGCAGAGCCTTCAAGAGCTTAAAGGACAACCAAGCAAACCGGGGAAGATGGATTACTCTTGAGCAGCATTTCTCAAGCCATACTCACACAAAGAAAAACAGACCACAGGCCATGCTAGCTGCAGACATGTCAGCAGAAGCAATGAAGAAAAGGGCCAAGATCCAGTAGGAAGGAGAGACTCTTCCCTAGTGGTCAGCACTTGCCCATCTCTCCATTGCCATTGCCCTGCATTTTGACAGCCAATTGAGAAGTCAGGGGAGGCTAGGCACCTGTAGCTCAGCAGCTAGGGCACCAACCACATACTCCAGAGCTGGCAGGTTCGAATCCAGCCCAGGCCTGCTAAACAATGACAACTATTAAATACAACCAAAAAAACAGCTGGGCATTGTGGTGGGTCCCTATAGTCCCAACTACCTGGGAGGTTGAGGCAAGAGAATTGCTTAAGCCCAAGAGTTGTAGGTTGCTGTGAGCTGTGATGCCACAGCACTCTACCATGGGTGACACAGTGATTCTCTGTCTCCAAAAAAAAAAAAAGAGAATTCAGGGGAAAAGGAAACATTTCTTGTGAGAATAAACAACCATAGTTACATGTCAAACTTTCTTTTTTTTTTTTTTTTTTCTTTTGAGACAGAGTCTCAGTATGTCACCCTGGGTAGAATGCTATGGCATCACAGCTCACAGCAACCTCAAACTCTTGGGCTTAAGTGATTCACTTGCCTCAGCCTCCCAAGTAGCCAGGACTACAGGCGCTCACCACAACGCCCAAATATTTTTTGGTTGCAGTTATCATTGTTTTAGCTGGCCCAGGCTGGGTTTGGACCTGCCAGCCTTGATGGATGTGGCTGGCATTGTAACCACTATGCTATGGGCTCCAAGCCAAGATGTCAAACTCTTAAATAGACTAAGACTGAAGCTCATCTAAACAAGTTTGATTTAACCATAGACCATTTTCACTGACATGAGTGTCCACCCTTCTCACTCTGTAGGAATTAAACTCCAAAGAAATATAAACTCAGATGCAGGAAATAAAGAACACCACATTCTTTGCACATCTGAACTATATAAATTTCAAGTGTCTACATGTCTACATTGTTACAGGCACATGTAGAGGTAAGTGCACACAGCAAGATCTAAAAGGGTTCACAGCACACTGATAACAGCAGTTACTCCAGGAGAGGGGATTGAATGAAGAATGCTTCTGATTCTAGGCAGGTATATTATCCATTTGTCATCTGACTACCAGGCAGGGGCTGGTCACTACTTGGGATCTTCTAGTCACCTTCACTGGAAATTGCAATCTTGCTTGCAGTGATGGTTGTCTTCTGTCAATGACTGATGTCTTTGAGGGGTCAGTTAACATCTGTTTTCTGGGACCCTGCTGTGCGTTCTTTCTGATCACCAGATGTCATTTTCTGGCCTATGGAAAAAGTCTTACTTAGACTTTAATAAGAGCTTTAACAGGGAGTGTTGTTGAATTCTTGGTGCTCACTGTCCCAGGCACGTCAGAAGATGCAGAAGTCAGCACTGTAGGCCTCAAGAGAGAGACTACCTGGCTCTGCATTGACTTATGTTGACTGTGTTCACCTTGGGCTGTCAGTTCTGATGCACCTGGGTCTTTTGCCTGTTTCTTATTTTGCTTAGTGAGGCCCTGGAAAAACTTGTCAATTTCCTCAAACGACTGCTGGAGTCTGGATTCCATCTCTTTGCTGCTGTCTGATGACTGACTTGGCTCTTCATTTGTGGGATCCTGCAAAAAAGTTAGAAGGTATCCATGCCAACTCAAATCATATTTTAACACATCCTTCTCCGTCTCTGGTGATCTGACTCCATTCTGGTCCAGCCCACCATCATCTCCTGCCTAGAAGCTTGGAATTGCCTCAACTGGCCTCCCTGATTCTGGAATTGATTCCATGCACAGAACCTTCCACACACAGAGCAGAACCTCAGAATTCATGGACCAAATGAAGGATGGATTCCCACTCAACCTGTCCTAGGTCTGTCTCAGATCCCTAAAGTTTCAGACACTCACATGGATCCCATCCCTGGCTAAAGGGGTTCTAAAATAATCAGTCCCAGGGCTATGCTGCCTTTTCCTGATCTGATACTTGTTACTGAGCCCACCTGGTCCCCTCTTTTATCAGCCCAGACTTCCTAGTATCCATCCAGAAATGTTCACAGGAGCCCAGGACCAGACCATGGTTTGAGGACTCGAGCAGGCTAGTGTTTGTACCCAAGGGATTTTCTGGGACCACATCAGCTGTAATGGCCAGTTCCCCCCAAAGTCTCTGCTAGTCCACATCTGTTTGGTAAAAGGCATTTATGTTGGGCAGCTGAATATTTACGTCCCTCAATAAATGGACTGTTTTGTAAGGACCTACTCACCATTAGATCCTCCCCAGTAGATGCGCAGTGCAGGCACGGGACAGTGCCAATCTGAAATCAGCCTACCAGAGGACTAAGAGGAGTCTGAACCATGAACCAAACAAGTGGTGGGCAAGGCAATTTATACCCCCAGGAGGGCAGGGCTTTCCACAAGCCACACCCTTGGAGGTGGAGCCCAGATACTCTCCAGGAGCTACCTGGGAAATTCTGACCTCTGGGACAGATGAAAGTACCTACCAGTGCCTACCCGCCACTTGCGTTACTGCCCTCACTTCCTCTGTTCCCACTATGAGGAAGCAGTTTACATTAATCAGCCCATTTCATTTGCCCCAGTTCTGTGGGTTGAAAGAAAGAAAACAGTTAGTTTTGAAAGCAAAATTTACAGTTTTCAATAAGACTGGATGCAGTGGCTCACACCTGTAATCCTAGTCCACTGGGAGGCCCAAGGTGAGTGGATTATTTGAGCTCAGGAGTTCCAGAGCAGCTTGAACAAGAGTGAGACCCGGTCTCTAATAAAAATAGAAAAACTAGCTAAGCATTGTGCTGGGTGCTTGTAGTCCCAGCAACTCTGAAGGCTGAGAAGAGGAACTACTGAGCCCAAAAGTTTGTGGTTGCTGTGAGCTATGACACTACTGCACTCTACCCAGGGCAACAGAGTGAGATTCTGTCTAAATAAATAAATAGTAGGGCAAACTGAGCCCTGATTTTAGCATAAAACTCGCTTCCTGCTTGAGAGACCTACAGAATCATGAGAATGGCACATGAGTTGTGTATGAGCAAGAGATCAGAAAGAACTTTCAAGAGAACCGTGTTTGTACATTGCTGCTCTGAAACAGCTGTTAAAAGCTGCTGATCGCATGCTAGATGAAAAAGCCTTAGTCTCACCTTTGCTAACTGTACAGCTACATTACTCTTGGTACCCAGACAAAGGAACCTCAGACCTAGATCTATGAGAACAGGTTGGCCATGTATTTAAACTACAGGCCACCAAAGGTCAGAAAATTTGTATTTCTATTCTCACGGCATGGACCCTTATTAAGACTACTCTCATGCCTTTGCACTTTTCTAACACAAAGGAAGAAAGTTCACAGGTAAGAGATACCTTACAAGTAATGTTAAGGGTATCTCCACCATGGCAGTTCGAAATCACCCCTGCCCCTCCACCAACATCAAAAGAATTAGCTTCATTGGCAGCTTCAGCTCCTGACTGAGAGCCTTATTGTTCCAACAGTAAATCATAAAACTGTTCTTCATGATGCCTATAAACACTTTCAAAAATAAATTCCTCAACATGGATTAATGATTGTCCCTGAAAAAATACAAACTAAAACCCCATTTTCTATTTAAGATACAAATTAACTTACTCCACTGTTCACCCACGAAGTGTTCAATTCTCCAATTCAATTAACTTTAAATAGTTTAAAAGGTGACTGCTAGAAGACCCCTAGACTGCTCCAATAAGTTCTGTGTCTGTGCTCTGGAGGAACCTTAGTGGTCGCCTGGACAGATGGCCCAGGGGACACGTGTGTGTGTGTGTGTGTGTGTGTGTGTGTGTGTGTGCAGTGCACCACTGCCTCTGCCTCCTAAGTAGCTGGGACTACAGGCAGCTGCCATAACGCCTGGCTATTTTTTGGCTGCAGCCCTCATTGTTTGGCGGGCCCCGGCTGGATTCAAATCCTCCAGCTCAGGTGCATGTGGCTGGTGCCTTAGCTGCTTGAGCCACAGGCGCTGAGCTTTGCGGGAGATTTCTCATGGTAGTCTTGGGATTCTGCTCTCACATACATGTTGTCCCTAATCACTGTGGCCCACCTACTTTATTTTGGTTGTGCATTGAAACTTTAGTTCTTATCAGTTCTGGTTTTGTTCTCAAGAAATTCAGTGTTTCTGTATCTGGTGTGTATTATGGGAGCTCAGGCCTCAATTCCAAATGGCAGCCCATTGGGGTATATTCTGTTTGATTGTTCTCCGTATAGGTACCCATCTATAAGTAAAAGGCAATGAAATTTTTACTGTAGCAAGGCGAGGCCAATGGATCTATCCGCTTGACTCTAGAGAAAAATAGCATTTGAATAGATCCTTGAATTATTATAACGATGTTACATTGTTTAAAATAAAAAATCTTGTTAAAATACTTAGGTTTGTTTTTTTCTTAAGTAGAATTTATGAGTCTAAAAGCAGTAATTAAAACTATTTAATAAAATCGTTTTTAATAAGTTAAATAAAACTAATTTATAAGGTATAAAAATGGTTAACAAAAAATAACTTAAAATGATAACTAGAACCTAAGTAAATTGCTAAGTAAATTAGGTAATTAAAAAATTAATAGACTGAATAAAAATATATGGTAAAAGCTGGCAAATATGAAGTCTATATTTCTGTCTGTATGTCTATCTGTGTGTCTGTATATGTCATGTGCCTGTGACATCAAAAGAACTCTAATTCATTGGCTTAAAAAAGAAAAAAAGGTATGTGCTTACATGAAGTATTTTAGCAGGAAAACAGAAAAGAGCTCAGGCTGGGTGCTGGTAGCACAGTGGTTATGGTGCCAGCCACATGTATCGAGGTTGGTGGGTTCAAACCTGACCGGGGCCAGCTAAACAACAATGACAACTGCCACAAAAAACAAAAAAAATAGCCAGGTGTTGTGGCGGGCACCTATAGTCCCAGCTAGTTGGGAGGCTGAGGCAAGAGAATCTCTTAAGTCCAAGAGTTTGAGGTTGCTGTGAGCTATGATGCCATAGCACTCTACCCAGGGCTACATAGTGAGACTCTGTCTCCAAAAAAACAAACAAACAAACAAAAGAAACCCTCAAATCCCTTTTTGTTCAGGTGACTTTGGTATGCTTTGATAAATAAAATTAGTCTTAAACCTGTTATCAAAATTTAATGTTTAAAAATTATAGAACTGCCACTTCTGTAACATTTCTAACTTTTGCTGAATTTGACTGTGAGCTTATGTTCTTGATTTTTGAGCCTCTGAAATCTAAGATCAGATAAGTAAGTGGCTGTGGTGAGATGTAGGGACATGTTCTTCTTGTTTGGGACAACTACAAGGCACAGTCTAGTCTACATGACCCCTTCCCTGCTCCACCTCTGCCTCCTGTCTGTTAGAAGACTTCTGAACCCATTCTGTGTCTACTCATTTTCTCTGGTTGAGAAAGCAAACAGAAGTAGCACCCAGAGATTCGGGGGTCCCCAGCAATGGTTCTGACGCCTTGGCTCTGGAAGGCTTTTTTTTTTTTTTTTTTTTTTTAGGCAGAGCCTCATTTTGTCACACTTGGTAGAGTGCTGTGGCATCATAGTTCACAGCAACCTCAAACTCTTGGGCACAAATGATCTTCTTGCCTCAGCCTCCCAGGTAGCTGGGACTACAGGTGCCCACCACAATATCTGGCTATTTTTTAGAGATGGGGTCTTGTTCAGACTCAGGGGTGGTCTGGAACTCCTGAGCTCAGGCAATCCACCTGCTCCAGATTCCCAGAGGGTTGGAATTACAGGCATGAGCCACTGTGCCTGGGCATCAGTATTCCTCTCTAACCCTGGTCTTCTATCCCCCAAATCTGTAACCATACAGGGAGTGTCTGGAAAGCTGGTTACCAAACTCTTCTCTCAGCCTTTAATATGCAATCTGGGTGATTGGCTGTTCTCTCATGCTGTCCTAATCATGCCTGAAAGTCATGCTCCCCTTTTGGGGAGGGACATACTAACCAAAGTGGGAACCACCATTTATGTGAATATAGGATAAGAACATATACTATGCCTTGCATTACTAAAAATAGTAATTAACCCAGAAGTAAGGACAGGTGGGAAGAGAAAATATCCTCAGCTGGTCCAAATTAAGTTAAAAATACCCCACCATCTATTCCAATCAGAAACAATACCCTCTAAAAGCAGAAGCTATGAATGGGCTAATACCTAGAATACAGAATCTAAAGTAAAAGAAATTATTAATACCTTGTAATAGTTCATGTAATAGTCCATGTAACACTCCTATTCTAGGAGTGCCAAAGCCAAACAGCATTTGGAGACTAGTACAAGACCTCCACGTTATAAATGAAGCAGCAATTCCTCTCTATCCTATAGTTCCCAATCCATATACTTTATTATCTTAAATCCCTGAAAAAGCTGCCTGCTTCACACTCAGACTTTGAAAATGACTTTTTCTGCATTCCTCTTCATGAGAATTCACAATACCTTTTCGCTTTTAAAGACCCCCCCCCTCGACTCCAACACCCAACTTACATAAACTGTGTTACCTTAGGGGCTGGGCACAGTGGCGCCTGACTGTAATCCTAGCACTCTGGGAGGCGAAGGCAGGTGGATTGCCCTGAGCTCACAGGTTTGAGACCAGCCTGAGGAAGAGTGAGATCCTGTCTCTAAAAAAATAGCCAGGCACTGTGGTGGGTGCCTGTAGTCCCAGCCTCTTAGGAGGCAGAGGCAAGAGAATCACTTGAGCCCAAGAGTTGGAGGTTGCTGTGAGCAATACCGCCATAGCACTCTACCAAGGGTGACCAGTGAAACTCTGTTTAAAAAAAGAAAAAGAGCTTGGCACCTGTGGCTCAAGTGGTTAAAGTGCCAGCCATATACACCTGAGCTGGCAGGTTCGAGTCCAGCCTGGGCCTGCCAAACAACAATGACAGCTGCAACCAAAAAATAGCTGGGCATTGTGGTGGGCGCCTGTAGTCCCAGCTACTTGGGAGGCAGAGGCAGGAGAATCACTTGAGCCCAAGAGTTGGAGGTTGCTTTGAGCTGTGATGCCACAGTACTCTACCCAGGGCGACCACTTGAGGTTCTGTCTCAAAAAAAAAAAAAAAGGTTTTTTTTTTTTTTTAACCTTTTCAGTAAGTAGCTTGAAGGAGATAATTCCTGTATTGCCTGTATTAAATTTTTTTTTGTTGTTGTTGCAGTTTTTGGCCAGGGCTGCCACCTCTAGTATATGGGGCCAGCGCCCTACTCCTTGAACCATAGGTACCACCCTTAAAATTTTGACTAACTAGAGAACACTGAACTTTAAAACAGTTAAAGTTAAAGTTCCATACAATCTCTTGTATTGCCTTTATTGCAGTTTATTTTTTGGCTGGGGCTGGGCTTGAACCCACCACTTCCAGTATATGGGGCTGGCACCCTATCCTGTATTGCCTTTAAAAAAAAATTTTTTTTTTTTGAAACAGAGTCTTAAGCTTTTGACTTGGCCAGGCATGTTAGCTCATGCCTGTCATCCTAGCACTCTGGGAGGCTGAGGTGGGTGGATTGCCTGAGCTCATGAGTTTGAGACCAGCATGAGCAAAAAGTGAGACCCAGTCTATACTAAAAATAGAAAAAAACTGAGACAAGAGGATAGCTGGAACCCAATAGTTGGAGGTTGCTGTGAGCTAATATACTATAGTACTCTATCCAGGGTGACAGCTTGAGACTCTGTCTCAAAAAAAAAAAAAAAAAAAAAAAAATCTTTTGACTTATTATCCCATTTGAGCAAGTGTTTTAAGCCTTTAATATTTCCAAAATTAAAACTCTAGGGTGGCGCTGGTACTTCATGAGTGGGTGCCAGCCATATACACCAAGGCTGGCAGTTTCAAACCTGGCCCAGACCAGCTAAAACAACAATGACAACTCCAACAATAAAATAGCCAGGTGTTGTAATGGGTACCTGTAGTCTCAACTACTTGGGAGGCTGAGGCGAGAAAATTGCTTGAGTCCAAGAGTTTGAGGTTGCTGTGAGTTGTGACCCCACAGTACTCTACTTAAGGTGATAGCTTGAGACTCTGTCTCAAAAAAATGTAATGGGCAGCACCTGTGGCTCAGTGAGTAAGGCACCGGCCCTATACACCAAGGGTGGTGGGTTCAAACCCAGCCCCACCCAAACTGCAACAACAACAACAAAAGAGCCGGGCATTGTGGCAGGTGCCTGTAATCCCAGCTACTCGGGAGGCTGAGGCAAGAGAATCGCCTAAGCCTAAGAGCTAGAGGTTGCTGTGAGCTGTGACACCATAGCACTCTACTTGAGGGTGAGAGAGTGAGACTCTGTCTCTTAAAAAAAAGAAGAAACGAAATAAAATAAAATAAAAACTCTAAGTTTGTGCAGGTGCAGTGGCTCACGCCTGTAATAGCAGCACTTGGGAAGCTGAGGTGGGTGGATTGCCTGAATTCACAAGTTCGAGACCAGCCTGAGCAAGAGCAAGAGCAAGAGCAAGACTCCTGTTTCTAAAAGATAGCTGGGTGTGTGGTGGGCGTCGGTAGTCCCAGCTACTTGGGAAGCTGAGGCAAGAGAATCTGTTGAGCTCAAGAGTTTGAGGTTGCTAAGACACCATTGCACTCTACCAAAGGTGGCCAAGTGAGACTCTGTGTCAAAACAAAGAAGAAAACCCCTCTAAATTTGATCTTTTAAAAATATTAAAACAACTGAAAGTCTAGAAAAAACATTAGGCTTATTCAAGATATAAAAACAATATGGGTGGCACCCGTGGCTCAGTGAGTACAGTGCTGCCCCCATATACCAAGAGTGGTGGGTTCCAACTGGCCACAGTACTCTACCTAAGGTGGCGGGTTTGAACACAACAAAAAACTGCAACAAAAAATAGCCAGGTGTGTGGCAGGCATCTGTAGTCCCAGCTACTCGGGAGGCTGAGGCAAGAGAACCGCCTAAGCCCAGGAGTTGGAGGTTGCTGTGAGCAATGTGACACCATGGCATTCTATCAAGGCTGATAAAGTGAGACTCTGTCTCTACCAAAAAACCCCAACAAACAAACAAACAAACAAACAAAAAAACAAACACATAAAAAACAAGAAATAAAAAATAAAACAAAAATAAAATCTTCTGGCTTGTAATCTTGTTTGAACAAATATTTTAAGCCTTTGATATTTGACAAACCTTCCAAAATCAAAACTCTAAATTTGGGGCTCAATGCCTATAGCCCAGTGGTTGTAGCATTGACACATGCACTGAGGCTGGTGGGTCCGTACTCGGCCCAAGCTAACTAAACAATTACAACCGCAAAAACAAACAAACAAACAACAACAAAAAACCCAAGAAACAAAAAGCACAACTCTAAATTTGGTCTTTTTGAAATATTAAGACCACTGAAAACCTGTGAACAACAAATTACTTATTTGATTTATTAAAAATGTATAGGGGGGAGTGGATTAAAAATGGCGGCTGAGTAACAGCTTCCCTGTAACTGGGCTTGGCGAATCTGGGGAGACGAGACTCCAGACATCTCTGGCCAGTGGGATCTGCCTATGATCATCCCTTTGAGGATACAGGGAGCCAGCAAGGGACTTCTGGACCCCAGGAGGAAGACAAGAACAGTGGAAAACTGGCAAGTGGCTGCGTGTGTTTGATCAACCTAATCATGCCGGCAACCGTGAGTACAAGCAGCAGTGAGACTGCAAACTGGAAAGGCCTTACCTGTGAACTTTTTTGGTGTTCTTGGACTTGGCGCTCAGTTGAGCTGCATTGGGGAGAGCTTCAGCAAAAGTGTGGAGAACTTTGGCATTGTCTGGGACCCCAAAAAGAGCCACTGAGCTGGGCTAAGTGAAAGCCATTGTGTGGAAAAACTGCTCCAGCAAGATTTTCCCTCAGGGTCCCAGAGCAAGGATCGGGCAGCAAGGATCGGGCGGGACAAAGTAACCTAGTGACTGAGCAGCTTAAAGGTGGGGACAGAATTGCCTCACAGCCCTAATCCTAAGGGGCAGAGTGAGACAGTTTTAGAACACTGGAGCCCTGGGCTATTGCCTTGGGCAGAGTGCCCTGACGTCACAGCTCATAGCAACCTCAAACTCCTGGGCTAGGCACCGCCCAGACCTCCATACGAGGTGTGCAGCGACCCCAGACCTGTGACCCGCACCCACTGGGGCTCCACATTCCCTGACCAGGAACTGCGGGAGCCATGCAACCCTGTGTCCCCCCTCCTGTATCCTCTCAGCCTCCACATTAGCTCATCCATCTGTCCAGGGACTCTGGTAGCTGCGTGCCCTCTGGAGCCCTACCTG
>CAUYPK010016699.1:0-37473 GCA_963574355.1 Loris lydekkerianus | reverse complement strand
GGCTGGTGGGGCTGGTGAGGGCAGGTGGGGCAGGTGGGCAGGTGGGGCTGGTGGGGCTGGTGGGGCTGGTGGGGCTGGTGAGGGCAGGTGACGGCAGGTGGGCAGGTGGGGCTGGTGGGGGCAGGTGGGGCAAGGGGGGCAGGTGGAGCAAGTGGGGCTGGTGGGGCAGGTGGGGCTGGTGGGGCAGGGGGGGCTGGTGGGGCAGGTGGGTAGGTGGGGCTGGTGGGGGCAGGTGAGGGCAGGTGGGGCTGGTGGGGCTGGTGGGGCAGGTGGGCAGGTGGGGCAGGTGGGGCAGGTGAGGGCACGTGGGGCAGGTGAGGGCAGGTGGGGAGTGAGTGGGACAAAGGTCTTGCTCTCCTCCTTAGTAGATACACTAATAATATCAAACAGTGTAATAGAGGAAATCCAACTGATTATAAGCATGTGAACACTTTTCTAGATTCTAGTCTAATGAGGGTCGTATAAATGTGATTAAGATGTAGCTTTTCTCCTTGAGAAGTTTCTCCTTTTTTCTACTTTGTGTTTCTCTGCTCTCCCCCTTCAGTAAGGCGCTTTATAACAAACACCTGCATCTCCCTGCCTTGACCTGCTGACTTTCACTCAGCTGAAAAGCAGATCGGGCAGTCAGACAGCATTGAATTCAAGTCCTTGTTTTGCCATTTGCAGCATGACTTTAGACAAACTACCAGTATTTGGTGTCAAACAGAGATAAATATTATTTACCGGTTACGATCTACATGTTTGCATTCTCCCGAAATTCATGTGTCACAACACTACCCCCAAGGGTAAGGTATCAGGAGGTGGAGCCTCAGGAAGGTCATTAGGTCCTGGGGTGGAGCCTTCAAGATGGGGAACTGATGCCCTCAAATGCAGAAATAAGCAAGCACTTGTTTTCTCTCTCTGCTCTCCACTAAGTGAGGACACAACAAGATGATGGTCATCTGCAACCTAGGAAGAGGGCCCTCACCAGAGCTTGACCGTGTAGGCACCTTGATTTCAGACCTCCCTGCTTCCAGAACCGTGAGAAATAAATGTTGCTGTCTAAGCCACCCAGCCTGTTGGCATTTTTGTTAAGGCAGTCCAAACCGACCAAGGCCTTACCTTTTCAAGTTGTTGAGAAAATTAGAGATAATAAGCATAAAATACCTTGAAAAGTTCTTGGCAACATGCTTCATAATTATAGCAGTCTGTGGTTTTCATCAATGTTCTAATGGCTGGAATGTCACCTTATGCTGACCTGTGAGGAAACACATTTAGAGGCTGGGCACAGTGGCTCCTGCCTATAATTCTAGCACTCTGGGAGGCCAAGGCAGGAGGATCGTTGGAGGCGAAGAGCTCAAGACCCACCTGAGAAACAGAGACCACGTCTCTACAGAATCAAAATATAATTTTAAAAGGCTGGGCATGGTGGCTCACACTTGTAATCCTGATATTCTGGGAGGCTGGGGCGGGTGGATGTTTGAGCTCATGAATTTAAGACAGCCTGAACAAAAGTGAGACCTGTTTCTACTAAAACTAGAAAAACAAGCTGGGCGTTGTGGTGGACACCTGTAGTCCTAGCTATGCAGGAGGCTGAGGCAAGAGAATCACTTGAGCCCAAGAGTTTGAGGTTGCTGTGAAGTAAGATGCCACAGGGCACTGCAGCCTGGGTGACAAAGTGAGACTTTTTCTCTATATATACGTACATATATATGTGATTTTTAAAAAGGGAAACATGTTTAGGTTTGACTGCATCAGCAGCAGAGGAGATAAAAGGACACATCTGAGGCAGGAGACAGCCAAGGTAACAGAGAACCTGACTATTTTACCTACTCAGAAGTCCTCAAACTTTTTGAACAGTGGGCCAGTTCACTGTCCCTCAGACTGTTGGAAGGCCGGACTATAGATTAAAAAACAACTATGCACACTGCACATATCTTATTTTGAAATAAAAAAAACAAAACGGGAACAAATACAATCACACCGCCGCATATGGCCCATGGGCCGTAGTTTGAGGACCCCTGCAAGGTAACGGCCTATTGGCCTGTGATTTCAAATATCATTATGATGAGTCTCAAAATTCTACCTCCAGTTCCAATATTTTTTCTGAACACCAGACTTATATGTCTGGGTGCCCAGCCAACATCTTTATAGAGATATCTGATAGCCACATCAAACTCTAAAGACTCAGTTTTTCCCTCATCAACTTGCTTCTATTCCAGCCTTTCCCCTCTCAGGAAGAGGCAAATCCATTGTTTCATACACTTGGTCTAAAATCTTGGACTCCTATTTGGCTCTTTTTTCCACATAACATGCTGCATAATATATTCCAATTCTCTCTTTAAAATCTCAGACCGAGTCTAACTTCTTCTAACAAGCTCCTGCGACCATCCCAATGCCACCATCTTCTCACTGAGATTTCTACGATAGCCCGTAACCAGTTGTACCTCCCTCACACTGATGTACTATTGCAGTCTTCCACACGGTAGCCAGGGTAGCCCTTTTAAAACAGAACATAGTTCAAGTCACTTCTCTGTTCAAAACCTTCTCAAGACTTTCCACACCCTGAGAACTTAAAGGCCCTTCACAGCTGGTCTCCCTCCCCCTTTCCCACCAGGCCTTTGCTTATTTCATGCCAATCATCTGACAACATTTTGATTCCTAAGATACAGCACCCTTACCTCTCTGTTCCTTCATAACTTAATATTCCCTCTACCTGGGACATTCTTTTTTTCTGATATTTGCACACTCAGTCCCCCACTTCATTTAGTTTTCTGCTCACTTGTCACCTTAACTGAAAAACCTTTTCTAAACTAACATATATGCCTGACTCTCTCTCCACTTTATTCTATATAAGGTTGCTCGTCGATCGCCTGAATTAACTAGCAGTTACGTGTGGTTATATGACGAAGAACTGGCCAATGGACTATGAGTGCAGGTGATAAGGGCAAAGTGCCAGGATGTGTCCTGAAAGAAATGACACAGACTTCTATTTTCCTCCTTTCTTTCCAAATGGCTAGAATTTGAATGTCAATGCAGAATCTGGAAAAGCCATCTTATACCACCTGATGGAAGATGTAAAGTGAGATATACCAATCTGAGTCTTTGACACTTTACTCTGGAATGCTACATTTGAATGTTAGCCACATGAGAGAATAAACTTTCATCTTGTTTAAGCCATTTGTTTATATTGCTTTTCTTACAGCAGTCAAACCATGGCCTATACAGACATAATGTGAATGTCTGTCTGGGTTCCCAACCCCCACCAGATATGGGACTGGAATGTAAATTCCATGAAACAGCAGGGGCTCTGCTTGGTACACGATAAACAGCTTCCCGAACTGTGCTTAGAACACCAAGCATTCAGTACATGTCAGTTTAATGAATTAATAGCAGAAACATCAACTATTCAGAATAACTGATGGGTATAGGAACATGCTGTGTGTGTGGTTGTTTCTCTGTTTTGAGTCGCAAATGCATGCTATACCCTGCTATTTTCCTTATCTGAGAGGCATAAACACTTTTATGATGGTTGTGTATTTTTACTTTAAATGCAGAGTCCTAAGTAAACTTCATTACTGTAATTACGTCAGAGAAGCACGGACAACTGACAGGGCTCACACTGGCAAGGAGCCGTCCTCAGCAGCACGGTACCTGCAGAACAGGAGCTCTCACGCTGAGGTCCTGAGATGTGCGGCTGGGACTCGCGTCAGGTCATGAGGACCACAAAGAATTGCACAAGTCAAAATGAAACAGAAACATATTACAGGGTAAAAGCTAGACGCCTGGGGGTAAACGCTACAGACAGAAAGCCACCAAGTGAGTTCCAGGGTGATTGAAGAATTTAAATGAGTTACAGCACCAGGACACTATTTTTGTTATCAAATATCTTTTTCATGCAATTAAGTTTGTTTTGAATACTTTAATTATGTAGATCAGCTAACGTAAACAATTTCAAACTTCATGGTGATTTTAAATATATACAGTGTACAGTAATGAGACCCGTAGGCCTAGGATTAAGCCAGCGTAACTTCAAAATGTTCTATGTCTTGAGTGGTAAAAGTTGCAAAGGTGTGGGCTATCTTGCAATACCACTCCTCCTGGGTGTACTATTACTGAAGTAAAACAAGTCAGGATTTGCTTAGTCATTTTGCATTATACATGTAACTTCTGGTAAGAGCTACTGGTTCAAGAGAAGTTTTGTAATGTGCCTCTTTGCTTTATAACTTTTTAATAACAGTAATTTCTACTTTCTCAAAACATATTTTAATGGAGCTAGTTTATGGTACAGGTCCCCAACTGGTGATTTCTATCATGGTAATCAAAAGAAGTAATTTACACACAGTAACACCTTGTGAACTACAGAAGTAAACAAAGGCGTGGATCACTGTTACTGCGATGAGGCTCAACTGACACGGAACAACTCCAGGAGGCAGCTTGGGGTAGGGCAGTGTTTTGCATTTTTTTTTTTTTTTTTTTTTTAATCTACTGACACACTTGAACCTATAGTTAAACTTCCATGGCACACTTAAATTATGTTGATAAAAAAAAAAAAAAGAGTAAAAAGAGAGAATATATTTAACTGTGCTTTTAACATCTTTTCAGAATAATTCAATTAGTGATCCTTAAAAATTTTCCCAGCATTGCTAAGGTGCTCTCATGGAACACAGGTTGAAAATCACTGGTGTGTGATAGAAGCCCTTCAGGCTGGAAACCCTGATTATACCAACCTGAAGGAGGCTGGGTCCTCCCTTGAGGAGTGAGGGATAGGGGTTTTTTAGGGGAAGGATAAGTCTGGGGCCCCAGGTTACTTGGACATGACCCTTTAAGAATCAGTGTGGTAGGGTGGCGCCTGTGGCTCAGTGGTAGGGTGCCGGCCTCATATACTGAGGGTGGCAGGTTTGAACCTGGCCCTGGCCAAACTGAAAGGAAAAATAGCTGGGCGTTGTAGTGGGTGCCTGTAGTCCTAGCTACTCAGGAGGCTGAGGCAAGAGAATCACCTAAGCCCAAGAGCTGGAGGTTGCTATGAGCTGTGATGCCGCAGCACTCTACGGAGTGCGACAAAGTTATTTTTATTAAAAAAAAAAAAAAAAGAATCAGCATGGTTGGGAAATCCACATTCACTGGAAGATTGGTTTCATTTTAAAATAGCTGCTGTCTGGAGAAGTCCACTAGAATAGCACAATGTACCACTTCAAAAATGTCTAGGCCAATATATTTGTCTCATTGGGCAGCTATAACTCACCCCGATTGTATTGTGATAGTCTGCTTACTGAAAAGAGGATGTTTAGTGACATATATGTCATTAATCATCTCTTTAAAAAATGAGAAGATATGGTTTAGTTCCTGTAGTTCAATGGTTAGGGTACCAGCCACATGTGCTGAGGCTGGCAGGTTCTAACCCGCCCTGGGCCAGCTAAACAATGACAACTGCAACAAAAAAAATAGCTGGGCGTTGTGGCCTGGGCCTATAGTCCCAGGTACTTGGGAGGCTAAGGCAAGAAAACCTCGGTGCCTGTGGCTCAAGGAGTAGGGCGTTGGCCCCATATACCGGAGGTGGTGGGTTCAAACCCAGCCCCAGCCAAAAAAACGAACAAAAAAACCCACAAAAAAACCCTGCAAGAAAATAAGAAAAAAAGCCCAAGAGTTGGAGGTTGCTGTGAGCCGTGATGCCACAGCACTCTACCGAGGGCGACATAGTGATATTGTCTCAAAAAAAAAAAAAAAAAAAAAAAAAATTACTTTCACCATTTTCTGAAATAAAGTCTTTGTGAAGGTGCTAGTTTTAGAATCCAAATGAAATGCAGAACTTTCTTTCTGCTGTTTTCCTGTACCCTCTGCACAGTGTTTTGGAAACCTATAGTTATCAAAATTCCCATAGGGTGACATTGTTTAACGTCCTCACTTTCCTACATGAAAGGTCTAAGGGCACATCACTGATAAGCTTTGAACTCACTTTTTGGTGGTTAGAAGGGAGTTTCCAATCCCACTCCATTTCCTCTGATGGTTTTCCTGCCCCACTAAGTTCCTCCTCACTGACCTTGGTCAAAAGAGCACTCATCACTGAGCTTACTGGGACCCGCAGAGCCCAGATAGGTGAAAGTGACTTCAAATTTAGTTTTCCGATGCTGAGAAGAAAAGATTGCTTTAAAATGGATAACTTACACCCATTTCCAAACCTTGTAATTAAAGTATGACAACAAAACCCCTCACCTAAGACATAAACATATTACTCTGAAGACAGTAATAACTGAAAGTATTAACAACAACAAAAAAAAAAGTTTCAAGTCATATACGAAAATTAAAAGGATGGCTGCTTTTATTTCTTAAGCTCACACAAATAAGGAGCATCTCCACCCTTGGTTACTGAAAACTTTAGAAAGGATCAACACCACGGTTAGTTTAAAAACCGAGGAAACAGCACTCTCCCTCCTCCCCCCCAAAAAGAAAAAAGACACCAAACCCACTGCTCTCCTCTCAGTCCCATTTCCTGTTGTCACATTATCACTCACCCAAGTTCCACCCTATAAATTGCCTTCATGTGCCACACACAGGCAAGTGCGTAAAGTGGGTAAACTTCCGGCGTGATGCCGCCGTGGAGGTATATTTCGTAAACATTTAGTTACATTATTTTATTTTTGTGAAATAAGAACTGATCAAACCTTTCAAGCAGACCCACCAGATGATAAATACCACCATATGTCTGATTCACAGTACGTTTGGGCATAAACATTTCAATTACAGCTTTGTGTTTAGCAGCAGAAACCTCCCCGCGCGCGTTTTCTCTCCAGCCCCGGCGCTGCGCTCCCATTTCGCGAAGCGCCCATCCCAGGGAAAGCGCCTTTCCAGGTACGCTCCCGAGGGCGTCCGTCTTCACGCACACAAAGGTGTGCACCGAGCTTTGCACACACACGCGCCCAGACCCAGCCGGCGCCGCGCCGCAGCCCTCGGCCTCCCCGGGAGAGCCGCCCGGCGTCCTCGGCCCCGGCCCCGGCGCAGCCCCGAACCCGGCCCCGAACCCGGCCCGACCCGCGCCGCCCCCGCCCAGCCGCCCGCACGGCCGCGCGCGGGGGTGGGGGCGGGGCGGGGCGGCGCGGCCGAGACTGGAGGCGCCTCGGGGCGCCCGCGGGGCTCGCGTTATTTTTGAAAGAATGCGCCGCCCCGGCCCATCCCCCAGCGCGGCGGCACCGGCCGGGAGAGCGAGGAGCGCGGCCGCCCCCCCGCCGCCGCCGCCGCCGCCGCCGCCGCCGCCGCCGCCGCCTCCTCGCGTCCGCGGCGCCCCTCCCCCGCGGCCCCTCCCCCCCGCCCGCCCGCCCGCCCGCCCGCCCGGCGCAGGCCGCTCGGGTTTGTTTTGCTGCGCGGCTGCCGCCGCCGCCGCCGCCGCGGGCCTCGCGAGCTCATTTGTGCCTGGCTGGTCCCCATCCCTCTCTCCCCAGTGTTGAGTGTCTGAGCCGTTGGCTGCTCCGAACCGTTTGGCTCTTTCCCTTAGTAACAGCTTTTACCTTCTGCCTCAATTCCTCTCCCGCTCGCGCCCTTCCCCCGCGCGCGCCTCCCCCCGCCGCCGGCCGCGTGCGCCCCCGCCCCTCCCCCGCGGCGGGAGCACCTCCGCTCGCCACCTGGGGACCCGCGCCGCGCTCCCCGCCCCCGCCCGCGCCCATCCCCCGCGCCCTCCGCTCGCCGGGGTTATAATTGCTTCTCACCCCCCGGAGGGGTTATTTTGGGGGTGGTTGGAGGCGGCGGCGGCGGCGGCGAGGAGGGGAATTTCCTTGTGCCTCCGTTCCCGGGAGGGGGGAGCGGCGTTGGAGGCCACGGTTTCCAGGTAAGCGCGGGGGGCCCGACCCCGGAGTGGGGGTGCCGCGGGCCCGGGCGGGGGGCGCAGGCCGAGGAGGCCCGGGGCGCGGGGGATGGGCGCAAGTGGAACAAGCGTTTTTTTAACTTAGCCCTGAGGGGAGCTGGGCTTGGGTGGGGGAGGGGACGGGAGCGAGGGCACTTGGGGTGCCCCATCCCCCCTTTTTCCTCCCTCAGGCTTCTCTGAAATACTCACGTGCCTGCCCACCCCTGTTCCTTTCCTGGTCTCGGGGGATCCTCACTCTAATTATGTTGTCCCCGAAAAGCTGCCCCTCGGCCTTCTCCCCCACTTCGCCCTTCCGTGCATTACACTCCCTTTTTGTGCGTGTGTGTCGGGGGAGGCTTTCAGGAAAGAATTTGCAGCAAATTGAATCAAGGAGCCATCACAAGGCCGACTCCTTTATAGCCTATTTTTAGCCGAGGAGAAGGCTCTGTTCTGTGCACGCTGTTTTGCTGGAGCTCGGGAAGCTCAGCGGCCTCCTTCCCCCGGGCGCGCCCCCGGCCGGCGCGGAGACCCCGGCCAGCTCGCCGGCCTGCGGGCGGCTGTAGGGGCCGCGCGTCCGGGCGGGGGCGGGGGCGGGGGCGGGGGCGGGGGCGCCGGCCGGGGGAGGGGCGCGGCCGGGCCTGGCCCCGGGACGTGTCTGTGTGTAACTTGGAGCTCCCTGTTGTCTCGGGGAGGCATTTGGGTAGGACCTCTTTGAAGTTGGGTTCAGAGTGTAGAATTGGTAAAGTTATAGCCAGCTTCCTGGTAAGTTTTGGGTGGCACAGAGTCACATTATTTTCTGACTTGTGTAAAGGCCACGTTGTGAGGGTGGTTTCTCAGCAACTTCCTCTTTACAACCGATTTAATTTTTTTTTTTTTTTGAACAGGAGCAATCTTTTATTTAAGTGTAATATTAATTTTAAATGGCAGCTCGAGGGAAGCCATGCATGTGTTAACGTGTTCAGTATTTTTGGAAGTTCCTAATTTGCTGAAACAGGCGTCACTTTGCAGTGGCACCCGGGATTAAATTTAGGTTGTGAAAATATTGTGTTTCATGTAAAATTTGGGTAGTGGTGGCTTTTGAAAAAGGCCCTCTTCGTGGGTTTATCTAACATTGTCTCAAATAATTTAATGATTACAAATGAAAAGTGTTGGAACCTAGTTAAAAATTGGGTTTCCTTCGTGTCTGGAGTTTACTTACAGTCTTGGACTGCGCAGGCACCAGGGGTGAAGAGTTTTGTGAATTACAGTTGACTTCCAGTTTAGTGTTGACTTTCTTGTTTTCCAATCAAGAACTTCAGCAGATCTGAGCAAACTTGTTAATAAAGTGTGGTGAGTGAAATGACAGTTTATTTTTAGTCCGGATTTTTAGACTGGATGGTTTCGCCTTTCCTCCTCCCCCATACATGATTCAGTTATCATCTTCCTCCCCCCCCCCCCCCAATGTTTCCTAAACACTCATTCACCTGTTTGGATAATACGAGGTCCTTATGGTGTTTGCATCCACTTACCTAAAACAGCTTGCAGTAAGTATTCTGATTATGCTCAGAAGATATAGGCAGTGACTTTTTGGGTTTCCCAGTGTGATGCATTTTCATTTTTATTAAACGAGACACATGCTACATTTGTGTATTTTAGTAATTCTGACTATCTTGACTTTCTTGTTGTATGTTCTCAACATTTTAATACGTTTGTAGTCTAGGGAAGTAGGGCAGGTTTGTCACCATGAAACATCGTGTTATGTTGGATTGTATCATGGGAGTTGATGGCAGTCTTCCCAAATTATCGCTGAAGAGTTCTAGAAATAGTTTGCATTTACCTGTGGGGGAGGGGACGCAGAAAGAAAATATCTGAGAGCCTTGAGGCATGTGATGTGTTACTTTTTCTCCTTAAATTGAGGTTTTCCTGCTTGTTTGAAAAGCAGTTCCGCACTCCTGCACTGTGTGATGTGTGTAATGATGACCTATAAATTCATAAGTAGTATTTTTTTGCCATTTGAATAGTTGGAGTCAGACCTTTAGGACAAAATACTAAACTGTTATGGGGGATGAAAACAATGTGAATGGAAAACAGTTTCTTACTGTTAAGGAACTTAATTGACACGTTAGTGGCTTAAAAATTGTTGCAAAACTTTCCGTTTGTAAGACGTTTTTCCTTTATGCCCGCCTTAGTTATTAAAGTGGGAGACATGGATGGTAAATGGAGTGGCTCCTTGTGGAAGTTGCATTTTTGCATTTGCTACTTCATAGAAGTATTAAGCATTTTAATAACTTTTTGACTGTGTTTAGGAATCTTTTGATACTTGTGTTCTCAACACCTAATTAACGTTTTTGCATGATTACCATGGTACCAGTCTACCTAGACAGCAAGGAAAAACTTCCTGTGCACTTAGAGCCTTCCAGGCTGCCTTGCTGAGAGGGCAGGTGCGGGTGTAAGCAGAGGTTGCTGACAGAAGGAGGTGATGGGTGGACTTCCTGATCATTGACCTGTTGATTAAATCCATCACTTCACGTGTAGCAATGCAGTATAAATACAACCTTGTCATGTGAGTAGCTGACCAAGGAATCCCTGGATGCATTTTGATGAAGTTGATTGAAGTAATTTGTTGGATTTTTCAATTTTGATATTGTTCATATAAAGGATAGAAAATAATGTGAATGGTAGGACGTTGGGAGGAGAATGGCAGAAACGTTGGCGGCGTCTAGGACTTGTATTTTCTAGTACATGTGAATTTGACTGATTTCACAAATACCATTTACAGTGAAAGTCACTGAAATGCAAAAAGGGGGAAGGCAGCTAATGTGAACCATTTATACTTTGTACTTAAGCATTTTGGTAGTGGAGAGGGGCTGGGACCTTTGGGCTGTGTGGTAAAAGAATTGGTAAGAGAACACTGTTAAATTTGGTGTTATCTCTTGGTCTGCCACCGGCAGAAACGTGAAATTAAAAAAGGGGTACTGTGTCAGAGCTGATGCTGTGGGCTGTTACTCCTCTGGGATTGAACTCCAGGAGTACGATTAATTGCCCTGTTACGTAGAGCCAGAGAAAGGACTGTCTGCTTGGGCTGTGCTCTCAGAGGTGTGTGTACTATAACAATGCCCTGAGGTAGATGCTGTTGGGCCCTTTTGTGGGTGATGAAAGAAGTGCATAGAGGTTAGTATTTCACTTGTCCAAGGCCACAAAATGATTAAGTGGCACACTAGGACTCAAACCTACATCTGTCTTAGATGACAGTTTGTGCCCCATATTTCCCCAGCTGACTTGTTAGTCTTGATTTGTAGATATCCTTGTAAAAACTTGTGTATTTCTGATCAAGTTTATAATTCTGTAGTTGGGCTTCTCTACTGACTGGGTCAAGTGATTGCGTGGATAAGTGAAATTCGTAGGACTCGTGTCACTGGACTTACCTCTCTAGCTCCATTTAATAATAGTTGCATCCCCATGGGGGAGTCAGGGGCTGTCTGTTTTCATGTTGTCTTGACCCCCACCCCCAGTGGTACGGGTCTGTTTAATAAGATGCAGTCTTGTCAGCTGCTGTGTTTCCTACCTTAAGATTGGCAGCTGTGGAGTGGCCTCTCCAAATACTGGCAGCAGAAATAAGAAAATGGTGTTTGTGCCAATGGTTAAAAAGGAAAAGCAAGTAAAGGAGACTCTAGCTATCCTCGGAGTGTATATTCCTAAAATCTTCTGTTTGATAAACTCGTGCAAGTCCTCGTAGTGTAGTGGTTTGCGCCAGGGCCCAACCTCAGGGTCTGCCTCCAGCTAGGTGTTCTAGGGGCTGTCATGCCTGCTGGGTCTTAGCTTCTGCCTGTGTGTTGGGGGCAGACAGCTTCCTAGAGTTGAGGTTTGGGGAGTCAATAGTGTAAGGCATTTGCCAACATGTGGTGTAAACTGCTGCTGGTAGCTTTGGATTTTAAAGTTTGTTTCTTTGTATTACATTTTATTTGCTTGTTATTTATTTTAGTGGGAGCATAATGTCATAGAAAGCATTTGGCAATTCTATTTCCTGAGTTGCTAGGCAATATTTAAAATAAACTTAGCTTGATTTCCTCTCCGAGTTGTGACTTAAGGCTCTCACACACCCTGAATTAGTGTTTTAACAGTGAATGGGAACAAGGTTAAGTTAGGGCCTTGGTGTGGGCACAGTGATGGGTCTTTTGCCTCGTTCTGTCACTTGGGCTTGGACTTAAATCTACTTGGATTGTTTGCAATATTTTCCAACTCTTTAAAAAAAAATCTTGAGACTGTAATTCAGCAGAACCTAGAAGCTGCCTCTTAGTGATTGCTGTGGGTAGGGTTTTTCTTTTAGCCTTGACCTCTCACCTGTTTTCTTTTCCGTATTACCAAAGTTCCACTCCTGTGAGCCTTGTCTTATTTCACGTCCCATTTTTTACCACTCTTAATTCAACAGCAGTGTTCATTACTAATGATCAAAGTTCCGTGTGTTGGGACTGTAACGGGTACTTGGGTGTTGTGACAGGTGGCTGATATCCTGAATTTGAGCGAGGAAATTGAGGCTCTGGTAGTGAAGGCAGAACAGAGATTTTAGGCCCAGTTTGACTCGTAGGCCAGTATTCTGACCTGGGTTCTACTATCTTTAAAGTGAATGAGTGCAAGGTTTTAGAGCTGGGTTATCGTGTTAAATAAATTTTAGTTGGTTGCCCCGAACAACTTTTCTTCTCCATCTCCTGTAACCACTTACAGTGTAATTATTTAAAATCCTGGTTTCATCATGTCCTTTTTCCTGCTGGAGACCCCAGAATGGATTGTCTTGGCCAGCAGGATTAAGTTCACGTGTCCAGTCTGGCTTTTAAGGCTCTTTTCTACCTTTGCAGCGTAATTTCTCACTCTTCCCCAACTGGGGCTCCGTCTGCCTCAGCTGCTGCAGTCTTGTCGCACTCGCTGCTTCTCTGCCTTGGGAGTGTGGCCCCTTCCCTTCATCCTTTTTATAGCCTTGTTTCAGTCCCACTTCTTCCATGAAGCCATTCTTGGCCATCCTGACTCAGGATACTTATTCTCCATAGTTCCATTGCATTTAACAAATATAACAAACACCATAACTATTTATTGTTTTGTATTTGTTGAATTACTGCAATCACATTTCTTGAAGGGAAGGATCTTTTTCCTTCTAGTATTTGGCAGAGTCTTAGTTTCTGTATCAAGAGCTCAAATGATGCTATTTTCATGTTAAAATGCATTATTTCTACAGAGGCCCATGTTAAAACGAGAGTGGTGACACTTCCAGTCCACAGGTCGTTGCTGTGGCAGAATCTCCTTTCACTTTGCTGCCCTCCGAAGGGTGCTGTGACGTCACAGCTCACAGCAACTCAAACTCCTGGACTTAAGCCACAATCCCCTTGCCTCAGCTTCCCAAGCAGCTGGGACTACAGGTACCCGCCACAGTGCCCGGCTATTTTTTTTTTTTTTTTTTTTTTTTTTTTGGTTGTAGTTGTCATTGTTGTTTGGCAGGTCCAGGCTGGATGCGAACCCACCAGCTCTGGTGTATGTCGCTGGGGCCTTAGCCGCTTGAGGCACAGGCGCTGAGCCCGGCCATTTTTTTTGGTGGTGGTTATTGTTGTAGTTTTCATCGTTGCCTTGAAGACCTGGGCTGGGCTCGAACTGTCAGCTTTTGTATGTGGCCGGTGCTCTAGCCTCTGAGTACAGGTGTTGAACCAGAATCTCCTTTTTGGATTAGGCCTTTAAGGTTTAGGTGTATTGTATTGTAGTCACATTTAACTGTTCACTTGAATGTTAATGCTGTTAGAGTTGCTAAGGAAGAAAAAAACTGGGAGAAAAAATCTGGGATAGTAGGAACAGTATTGGGGAAACCCTAGTCTAGTTAGGAATCACATCACACCGAGTTGACGTTCTGGTTATATATATATGGCAGGCATGAGGATTTGAGACTTTTTAAATTTCTCAGGCTTTTTTTGCTTATGATTTTCTCATTTAGTAGAGTTCCTAAATAAAATTGTTAGCTCTCCCTCTGTGTCACAGCACTCTGTCCACAGTGGGGTTTCATTGGAGCCCCTACTACGGATGCATTTAACGCTGAAAATGTAGGCGTGTCTGTTAGTGTGATGGGTTTAATCTACCAGTAATAAACTTTCCCTTCAGTAGGTTTTCATGGGTAGACTCTGCTATTTTAGTTTCAGACAACCAGGTAATTGACTCGAAAGGCAACTAATTTGGTGTTACATCCTTTCAGAATTTTAAATGTTTATCGTTTTAAAATGTAAGCTTTTCAGAATGATTTCAAGTGCAACAAAATGAGTTGGATGTTGCCCTGCTTTCTGAGAGCTTAGATTTGTAATTCAGAATTTGTGACTGTAAGGGTCATGCTGAAAAATCAATAATTAAGTTTTAGTAAACACAGAAATAGTGTCTAGATTAAGGACAAGATTTATGTGAAATGAGTATGTTTGAGGAATGAGTGAAGGAGAATAACGTTTAAAATGAAAATGGTTCCATGGCTGAGTTTGCCCCCGTTTTCCCCTTTATCTGGATTCTTTCTAGAGGTAGAATTTAAGAAAGAGAACTTGAGGGGTAAGGGTCAAAGATGGTCATTCCAGAATCTTAGTAGAAACCCTTCTTTCATACTGGACTCCTATTAAACTTTCTTTTTCTTTTCTTTTTTTTTGAGGCAAAGACTGTGTCACTCTTGGTAGAGTTTTGTGGTGTCACATCTCACCGAAACCTTAATTTGTTGGGTTTAAGTGTTTCTCGTGCCTTAGCGTCCCCCGGAGCTGGGTCTACCAGTGCCCACCACAAAGCCTGGCTTTTTTTTTTTTTGTTGCAGTTGTTGTTTTGCTGACCTGGGCCGGGTTCGAACCCGCTAGCCTCCATGTATGTGGCTGGCCCTACCCACTGAGTGACGGGAGCCAAGCCTACTAAACTATTTTTTTTAAGTAAAGGAGAAGTTTGAAAATTAAAATTTATTTTTATTTATTTTTTTTTTAGAAGCTGGATGTCCGTGTACTTGATGTCCTTGGCTTTGTCTGAGATCGGAAATGGTATCAGGGCTCTCCTTTTTCCTTTTTCATCTTGTGCTTCTCAGCACCCTGGAGGGCAGGGCCTTGTAAAGGGGCAATCAGTGACTCAGTTTTTAAATGGATGTTTGTGTTTTTTTCTTACTGTTGTATCTTCTTGAATGGTGTATTTTAAGGTGGATTAAGCAAACAAATTTTTTAAATCATTTTTTGCAAAACCATGGCTGAACCTGCTCAGTGCTTTAATTCCTGTATTGAAATTCTGAAATTCAGTTATTTCATTTTATGATTTTGGGGGGAATCTGTTGGAAATTTTTCTCGTAGCATGTAAGGACTAAAAATCTACAGCCTTACATGGAGTAACAGTCCAGGAAGTACTTAAAATTAATGTAAGCAAGCACCTTGCCAGACATGTTGTGGTTGTTAACTGATTTGGTGGCTACCGTCACTTGTAAATAGAACCAGCTTATGGGGTAGGGAGAAGTGTTTTATACTTTTCCTTTAATTTGAGCAGCTAATTGGACAAAGTGTATACTAATCTCGTTGCGTTTCCACTTAGTGGCTATCATATGTCATTAACTCATAGTATAAGGCAATTGGGTCATCTACTTGGGGTTGTAGAACTAAGGTAATGGGAATAGATAATGAATGAATTTCCTTAATATCCTTTTTTCTTTTGCTGTGTAATTAGGCTTTTATGGGCTAGGGGTCATCATAAATGTATGATTTTTTAGATACTATTTATAGCTGTAGCAATGTTCTTTGGCATTTTCTAATGTAAAAGTACAGTATGATATGTGCTTATAATTTTTTCTCAAATAAAATGATGGGTTTTCTTAAATCACCTTTCTCTGTCATCTTTACTAATTGATGTACATTTGTGAGATTGTAGACTGGGGTTGGAGTGGGATCTGTTATGGTGTCAGGGAAATCGTTTCCCATTGTTCGTGGGGGGACAAAACCCCAAAACTCAAAAACCAGACTCTCCTGGGGTGGCTCCTCGTGTCTTGCCAGTAGAGGTCACTGGTTTTGACACATAATGAGGGACTTTTGAGTGAACTGTTCCTTTGTAGATTTTAGATTTGTTGTTTGAGACATTCTTGTTAAAATTTAAAATATTTTCTCAGAGATATGTTTAAGTGAAAAAGGGGGCAGGCAATTTGTATAGTCTGCTGCTCTTTTAACTTAAAAAGGGAGGGAGAATGGAAAAGAGGGCACATCCTAATGTGTGTACACCGTAAAGAGGGCAGATCCTAATGTGTGTACACCTTAAAGAAGACAGTCCTAATGTGTGTACACCTTAAAGAGGGCACATCCTAATGTGTGTACACCTTAAAGAAGACAGTCCTAATGTGTGTACACCTTAAAAGAGGGCACATCCTAATGTGTGTACACCTTAAAGAGGGCACATCCTAATGTGTGTACACCTTAAAGAGGGCACATCCTAATGTGTGTACACCTTAAGGAGGGCACAGTCCTAATGTGTGTACACCTTAAAGAGGGCACATCCTAATATGTGTACAACTTAAAGAAGACAGTCCTAATGAGTGTACACCTTAAAGGGAGCACTGTCCTAATGTGTGTACACCTTAAAGGGGGCACAGTCCTAATGCGCGTACACCTTAAGGAGGGCACAGTCCGAATGCGTGGACACCTTAAGGAGGGCACAGTCCGGATGCACGTACACCTGTGTGTGCTCAGAGTGACTCAGACATGGAGGAGACCACTGAACAGTGGGGAAGGGAAGGGCTAAGATGGGCAGATTATGTGGTCAGATGTGTTAGAGATTTAGTTCATGTATGACTTTTTGAGCTGTTTGAATGTGTTTATATTGCTATTTTGAAAAAGTAGGGTTTAAAAATTAAGGCATCTGTTTAAGAATATTTAATCTTTCTACTTCTTTTAATTTGGATAGTCAGAAGAAGAGAGAAACCTGTTAATTTCTCCCATGTTTTTCGGTCCTGAAGAGGTGGAACTGTATATTTCTTTCTTTTTTTTTTTTTAGACAGAGTCTTACTCTGTCGCTCTTGGTAGAGTGCCGTAGCATTATAGCTTACAGTAACCTCAAAACTCTTGAGCTCAAATGATTCACTTACCTGAGCCTCCCGAGTAGCTGAGACTACAGGTACCCGCCACAGTGCCAGGCTAATTTTAGAGATGGGGTCTTGCCCTAGCTCAGGCTGGTCTTGAACTTTTGAGCTCAGACAATCCACCTGCCTCGGCCTACCAGAGTGCTGGGATTACAGCTATGAGTCGCCATACCTGGCCTTGGAGTTATGTATTTCTGTAAGGACCTATTTTTATTTCCACTATTTGTTTTCAGAATTAGAGTAGTTGTATGATTAAAAAGTGTTGATTCTATTTAATGACTGGGTCGTTAGACCAGTGGTGAACTGATGACTTTTAAATCCTATTCAACCCTGGTAATTAGAAATTAATTCAGTACAAACCTTGAGGAGGTTTTGGTTGTCTAGAAGTACATAACTGTTAACCTTATTTCAAAGGTATTGCTTTGCCAAGAGTTTGGATATCTGGTGAAAATTGGCGTTCTCATACAGAGTGTACAGTGATTTTCAGCTGTGTGCTGGGAAAGGATCATACATATGGTGCAAAAAATTTTAAAGATCATTAAATTATTTTAGAAAGAAGTTTAAATAACGCACAGTGGTTTTTTTTTTTTTTTTTTTGTAGACTTTGTTGCACTTGGCAGAGTCCCATGGCATCATAGCTCGCAGCAACCTCAAAGGGATCCTCTTGCCTCAGCCTCCCAAGTAGCTGGGACTCCAGGCATTTGCCACAGTGCCTGGCTATTTTTAGAGACGGGGGTCTCACTCATGCTAAGGCTGGTTGGTCTTGAACTCCTGAGCTCAGGTGATCCACCCATCTGGGCCTCCCAAGTGCCAGGAATATGGCCTTTTCCTCTTTTCTGATCAACATTATTTAAGTGTGCTGCAGAAGTTAACTCTAGGTTCAAGTGTGCTGTGAGATGGAAAAAAAGGCCGAAGAACTCTGGTACTTGATTAAAACAGCTGCTGTTGATGTTAATAATTAGGATAGTCGGATTTGTGGAACTGTAGATTCTGATGTTGCACAGGCCCTGTAGTGACTCCAAGGGGGTAGATAGATTTTGAGTCAGTGTTGGGTTGCAGTGGGTGCACTGGCAATTAATTCTTCACAGCTGGTTTGCCAGTAAAGGGGCTTGTGCGCCCTCCCCGTCATCTGGAGCACCTGTATCTGTGCCTTTTCCTGCTTCACCCTGGCTCTCCCCAGGACGTGCCCACCCCTCTCCTCAGCAGTAAGGGAGACTAGCCTGGTGAGCTCTGTGTCTCCCTGTGGCTGCCAGCTCTCACTCTCGGATGTCACAGTGATGAAGACCTGAACCAGGCATACGCTGGTTTGAATCTTGTTATTCCTACCAACTTGTATGACCTTTGGGAAATAATTTTTCAGGTGGTTTCCAGGTTTGAAAAATAGGAATAAAGGGTACTTAATACTTTCTTCGTAGAGCAGTTGTGGGGCTTGGAATGGGAATGCATTTATAAAGGAATTAGCAGAGGAGCTGGCACATAGGAAGCACCTAGTAAAAGCTGGCTACTGCTTGGTTAGCCGCAGTAGCAGCAGCTGTAGAGAGAGGCAGAAAAGTGACACCCTTCCTGTAATCTTCCTGTAAATCTGTCATGGCTTACTCTGGCAACTGTAGAGATGGGATGGGTAGAATTTCCAGTGCAGAAGGCTAGGTCTCCATTTAGTTACCGAGCTTTTGCCGTTCACTCTAGAGTGAGAATGTGTACCGTGGAGCTTTGTTATGTGTCTGATATATAGATATGTGTGTGTGGGTGTTTTACAGTAATATTTCAGGTTGAATTTGGTTGCATTTTGATAAGATGTTTCAAGAAAAAGAAGATCACTGTCTTTCTTAGAAAATAGCCTTTTTGCACTCTGGAATAGAGTTGCTACTCTTCTCCAGTCCTTAGGTTGTCAAACATGGCTCTGCTTGGATCGTCTTTATTTTTGTAGAGATGGGGTCTCACTATGTTGCCTAGGCTGATCTTGAACTTTTGGCCTCAAACAGTCCTGCTCCAGCCTCCCAAAGTGCTGGGATTACAAGCATGAGCCAGTGTGCCTGGCTGAAATCAGTCAATTTAAATACCAACATGTTACATTTTATGCAAACTTTGACATGAACTCTCACTAAAAATATATTGGGCACAACATAGTTTATGTATACATACAAAAATAACTGAAATAACAGTTCTCAGGTATTAATTCTTTGATACATGGAGACACACTGATTTTCTATACTAATATAACTTCATCTTAAAATGTCGTTACTCAGGCTTGGCACCTGTAGCTCAGTGGCTAGGTGGGTTTGTATGTGGCTAGTGGGTTTGAACCTGGCCCAGGCCTGCCAAACAACGATGACAACTGCAACAAAGAAAAATATCCGGACATTGTAGCAGGTGCCTGTAGTCCCAGCTACTTGGGAGGCTGAGGCAGGAGAATCGCTTGAGCCCAAGAGTTTGAGGTTGCTGTGAGCTGTGACACCACAGCACTCTACCGAGGGTTACATAGTGAGACTGTCTCAAAAAAGAAAAAAAAAAATTAATGAATTTAGGAAGTACTAGTATAAAAGAATAAAAATTTATAATTTTCTGCCTTTATAGAATTAGAATCAGTACTTAGAATGAGAAATGACATTCTGAACGGTAGAGCATAGGTAAGTTACTTGTCTTGGTGCTAATGTTTTTAGGTGGTATTCTGAGGCTATATATTAGGATTCTGAAGTTCTGGTGCTCTAATTTTATAAGGCATAGATAAGAAGTAAGATAGCAAAGATAAGGAGTTTTGGTTGCTATTAAATGTGAATCTCCAAACAGCTCTGGATTAAAAACCAAGGTAGCAATCATTAACAAAGGAAAGACTTACATTAAGTTTCTTATATCTCATTAGGGAAGTTTAATTATTTTATATTTTTAAAGATAAAAGTGAATATGCTATAGCATGTTGCCTACGTGACGTTACACTGTTTGATTGAAGACTAACCCTCTTTCCATGACAGAAGTGTCCGGCACAGACTTCTTGGTTAAGAAGTATTTTGTCAACTCTCCTCAAAGGCAGGTTTTTCCTTGAGGACAGGTGTCTCTCACCCGTGTGTATCCTTGGCACCTGGTCCAGTGCCTGACACACTGTGGACTTCTACTCATGTTGATTTGAATCCCATGAGGCTCTCTGATTATCGGGTTATAAGTTTCCTAGTACAGTAGAACCTTGTCTGTTTGAGGATGATTCACTCGAAAATGGATTCTTCCAGTTTCACAAATTCATTGCCGCTTGGACTCCTTGTGTAGGACTTGTGAGGGGCTGCTTTGTAACTTTGCACCCTGCTCTGTGATTTTTGGCATCTCCAGAATCTTTTTTGGCTTGGGAGGAGCGTGGACTTGGTAGGAGAAGCAGATAGTCTCAGAACCAGGATTGAAGAAACGCAGACCTTGAGCTGCCTGAGCAGGTCGCCCTGAGTCCTGAGTTGCTGGTCCGTCTGCTTGTTCCTGACACTCGTGTGCTCTCTGTAGTCTGTTCCTCCTCGTCCCTTATCCCTCTCCCCGCAGTTCAGTCCCTTATTTTGCCTGATTCCTGATGTGCCATTCTTACGTGGCTTTTATTCCTGGTTCTTTAAAGCAGCCATAGCTACTTAAGTGATTATTTCTGAGCTCCTGTCCTGATCTCCCATTACCCACAATCTAGCATGGGGACATTTGCGCTTTCTTGTGTTTCTCCTGTTCAGCGTGGCAGTAGGTTTTTGTTGAATGGTGATGAGTTGTGACGAGACAGAGCTGGAAGGTAGAGTAGGTTCCGAGTTGGAAGAAATAGGGATAGCTGATGGTAACCCTGGGGCAGCTTTGTGTACTGGCTATTGATGAAAGCATCCCGGATGAATCTGAGACCTTGGATGGGGGCGAGAGGTCTTGGATGGGGGTGAGAGGTCTTGGTAGATTGGCTTCTAGGATCATTTGAAGCCTTCCAAAGTAGAAGACGACCCCTTTGTCAGAAGGGAGGTTAGTCGTGCTTCTTTCCAGAAACCAGAATTCTTTGAACTGAAATGAATGTGACAATATCTCAATGATATTCTAAAAAAATACTTAAAAGTTTAAAAAATTGCCACGAATTATAATGTTTAAGATTAATTTTTCATCTTCTTTTGAATGTTTAAAACAGACAAGGACTAAGCTAGTGTTAATGTGTGTTCCCCTTTCTCCCGTTGCCACTGCTGTGTGCACGCCGACCCTGTCTCTGTCCTGTCTCTGTCCTGTCTCTGGCCTGTCTCTGGCCTGTCTGTCTCTGGCCTGTCTCTGTTCTGTCTCTGGCCTGTCTCTGGCCTGTCTTTGGCCTCTCCCCTTCTTGTGTGTTTTCTGATTCGTTGCATCTTGCTTGGTTTGTTTCCCTTCTGGGGTCAGATGCTGTGAATCTGGCTGCCTTTTTATCTAGTGTCATTTGCCTCTTGTGTTTTCTCCCAGGTGACTCGTGTGTTTTGCTAGTAGATATATTGGTTGATTTGTTGGTTTGGTCTGTGAAATCAACATGCAAGTGACTTCCTGGAAGTGAGAACTGGTAGTGTCAGGAAAGGTGGCTTTTATTTTTTTGGGAACTGTGAGTAGTAATGGTCTTTTGATAAGTATGATGAAGAATCAGTACAGTTTAATTTGAAGGTCCTGGTTTGAAGCCCTTTGAAGAGTAGCTGCTGGTATTGGATAGAAGGGAAAAATAGTTTCGTGGAATAAATTCTGCATCTTTTTTTTTTTTTTTAACCCGATACCTGGGTAGATGGGCCCGGCGCCTTACTCCTTTGAGCCGCCCTAAATTCTGCATCTTTTGTTCCCCTCCTTGGGAAAGTTTGGATACTTTTTACATGCCTTTCTTTAACTTCAGTTTATTTCCAAAACACCAAGTTTTTAACTCATAAGGATCTAATTAGAATAAATGTACAGTTTATTTATCTTTGAGACAATCTGTCATTAATTAGAATATGTTTATTATTTTTTGAGACAGAGTCTCAGTTGCCCTGGGTAGAGGGCTCTGATGTCATAGCTCACGGCAACCTTAAACTCTTGGTGTTAAGAGATCCTCTTCACTCAGCCTCCAGAGTAGCTGGGATTACAGGTACCTGCCACAATACCCATTTTTCTGTTTTTTTAGTAGATATGGGGTCTTGCTTTTGCTTAGGCTGGTTTTGAACTCCAGAGTTTATGCAATCCACTCTCCTCAGCCTCCCAGAGTGCTAGGATTAGAAGTGTGAGCCACTGCGCCTGGCCTGTTTATTTTTTTATTTGGGGGCAATCATCCAGGTTAGAGTTCAGTGGCATGGTCATAGCTCTCTGCAGCCTCAGACACCTGAACTCATCTTATCCTGCCTTAGCCTCCCAAGTAGCTGGGACTGTAAGCATGGGCCACCATGCCTGGCTAATTTTTCTATTTTTTTGTGGAGACGGGTTCTTACTCTTGCTCAGGCTGGTCTTGAACTCCTGACCTCAAGTGATCCTCCTACCTTAGCCTCCCATGTGCTGGGATTGCAGGCATGAACTATCATATGCAGCCTAGGATCTAATTAGAATAAAAGAGGTCACATAATTTAAACTTGTGGGGGGTGGTGCCTGTGGCTCAAAGGAATAGGGCGCCAGCCCCATATACCAGAGGTGGCGGGTTCAAACCCAGCCCTGGCCAGAAACTGCAAAAAAAAAAAAAAAACCAAAAAAACAACTTGTTCTCCATTGTGTGTTCAAACCCTGAACAGGCTCTTGTGTGATTGATAAATAGGGGAATTGCGGCAGTATAATAAGGAAATTGCTCTGGTTCTTACATTATCTCCCCTGCATAGTCACATTTTGCACTAAGTAACAACAGCTGAGCTCAAAGTGCAATAAGCGCTGGATGCAGCAAGCCACAGACATCACTCTTGAGTTTTTCCTTTTGGCCTAGTTTCGCCACGTTTTCAGTCTAGGAAGTTCTTGGAAGGGCTTGCGCAATTCTCCCTAATCTCTGCATTTTGCCTCTGTCTTACTCAGCAGCCTGAAGTGTCTTCCGTGCTCTTACTGTGCTGCTTTCCCCCTACAGGGGTGTGTGTGCACGCACGCGCGTATATGTGTATTTTCTTTTGGTAGATAGGCTCTCACTCTGTCACCCAAGTTGGAGTGCAGTGATAACTTCATAGCTCACTGTAGCCTTGAACTCCTGGGCTCAGGGGCTCCTCCTGCCTCAGTAGCTGGGATTTGAGGCAGGCACCACCATGCCAGGCTGATGTTTTCTTGTATAGGCGAACTGGTTTTGAGCTACTGGCATCAAGAGATCCCGCCACCTTTGCTTCCCAGAGTGTTAGGGTTACAGGCATGAGCCACTGTGTCTTCTGTAAGTTGTGTGTGTATATATGTATAAATATACATTTTTTTTATTAGAAACTTGACAGTAACACATTTTATTAGCAATTTTATTTGGATTGCTGATTGCCTTTGTTAATATTTTGGTTACAAGGTGGCATAAGTTTTGCTTGTCTCCCTTAACCTTGTTTTTTTCCTGATAAAGTGTTTGTTACCTTTAACATGTGACTTTGCATTAAGTGAACTTTTCCACAAATGCATGTATTGTTTTATAGTATGGGCAGGGGAAACATTTCTACGTTATTATTTTGTCTGGCACCATATAAGATACTCAGTAAATTTCAGTTTCCTTCCCCTTCTCCTTCCTCAAAAGAGTTTTCATTAACAGTATGAAATTTAAACGTCTTTCCTGTGCTGGCCACCTTGCAAGCTTCCCTTCGCAGCCCCCTGCCCATGGAGCAAGCTTGTTTGTCTTCATTGCTTTGTTCTTTGCCTCATGTTTTGCCCTGAAATTGTCATATAGCTAATTCTTTTATGTCATTTAGAACTTAGCTCCTAGGCCACCACCTCAGAGAGGTTGCAGGGAAATAGCGGCCTCCTCTAGCCATTTCGGTCACAGGATCCTCATTGTGACTGCACTTTCCTCTCTGAAGTGGCTCTGATTGTTGGCTTTTTTTTTTTTTTTAACTTCCTTCTACAATTGAAACTCCCCAGAACATGGATGGGTTCTGTCTTATTTGTCAGCCTGTCTTCATCCACTAACTCCAACAAGACCTGGTAGGTGCTTATTAAATATTTGAGCAGATTGTTGTCTTAGGAATGTTTTCATGACTAGCTGTTAGCCTTAAATTGGCTCATTTGTACAATAAAATACTGGAAATAATTCATTTCAAAGTCAACATTTAGGGGAGGGTCAGAAGTGACTTTACTAAATTAGTGTTTAAATTTGGACACCTAGGGACATATGTGAGTATTGTTTGCTTTTCTTGGAGGAATGTACCTATATTTGAGTCAACGTGGAAAAAACAAGTAAATGGGTGGTTGATGACACAGTCTGAATGTGCGCGTGGTGCCAGTCTCAAGTGTCAGACTTAAGAAGTTAATGTTTTTTTCTTTTTTAAGTTATACATATTTCATTGTTCAAGTAGTATGGTGAAGGCGATGTACCCCTATTTATATTTAAATACGGGTTCAGGAGGTTTTTGTAGTTTGCTTTTAGTTAAATTTACCTGTGGTAGTGCCTTGATGAATCATGATCAACTTCCTAATGTTGGTATGTGAGTCAGAATTCTATCTTCTGTTTTTCTCTGATGTGTAGTGACCACCTCTTTGTTTCATTTGGGAAATTATTAAAGGTCTTTGTTCAGTTTGATTTGGAAGGTGCCTACCATGGCCATATAAAAACCATGGCTGCAGGTTGGGTGTGAGTTTTTATGCCTGTAACTTCAGAATTTTGGGAGGCTGCGGTAAGAGGACCAATCAAGGCCGGGAGTTTGAAACTAGGCTGAGCAACATCATGAGATCTGGTCTCTACAAAAAAATAAAAAGCCAAGGCAGGAGGATTACAGTGACCTATAATGATGCCAGCGTGCTCTACCTTAGGTACAACAAGACCCTGTCTCAACAACAACAACAAAAAACAGACGAAAATATGGCTGTTTCCGAGTCCCTGGAGTAGGGAAGAGCAGTGGATGTAACATTCCAGTAGCCAAGGGAGCTGAAGGGGAGCCTGCCACCCCTGCCAAGATGTCCACTTACAGCTGGGGAAGTTGTGCCTTTAATCCTTGACAGAGTGTCACTTAAAATTCTCTCTCTCTCTCTTTTTGAGACAGAGTGTGACTCTGTCGCCTGGGTGTCATAGCTCACAGAACCTTAAACTCCTGGGCCTCAGCCTCCTGCCTCAGCCTCCCCAGTAACTAGGACTACAGGTGCTGGCCACAATGCCCGGCTAATTATTCTCTTTGTAGTAGAGACAAAGTCTTGTTCTTGCTCGATCTGGTTTTGAACTCCTGAGCTCAAGCAGTCAACCTACCTCTGATTCCCAGAGTGCTAGGATCATAAGCATGAGCCACGGTGCCCAGCCTTTAAATTTTTCTTTGAACTAGAAATAACATCTGTTGATCTTTGGTTCCCATCCTTTTCAAATACAGAATCCATTTTCAAAATGAAAAGTTGAGGCTCCTTCATGTCATAGTAATTGCAATTTTATGTACTTTGTGTATAGTCAATATGGGTTTGTCTTCTCAGAATGAGATACCTAGTAAAAAAAATGATGCTGTTAATTTTGGTTTTCTCTTTGACATCACTTCTGCTAATATGACAGCTAATGGGATCTGGTGTTTGAAGGCCCTTGGTAGGAAATGATCAAGTTCATTATCCAAGTTTAGGGTATACTTTAATCTCTGAGGAAGATAACCATGGTTACTCTAAGCAGACGTTTAAATTTAGCAAAATTTGAGGGATATTTTAATCTCTGAGGAAGGTAACAGCCTTTATCCTAAGCAGACATTTAAATAATTTTAGTGCATAACAAAACAAACAAGTTACAAATTCAATGCTTCATTCATCAGGCATTGATAAATGCCTGTAAGTAAGAAAATGTAAGTAAGAAAATGGGTGTAGCCCGTAGAAGAAGCCTTTTGCAACCTGAGAGATTGATTTTCCTGGGCTTTAGTTAATTTCATCTTTAAAACATTGAGTCTTAGATTTCTTCTGACTCTGGTGCTGTTTAACCATATGATACCATATATAATTAAAAAATTAAACGTCTTCAGCCAGATTACGTGGAAAATGTACAATACTGATCTTTGCTTGATCTGATTTTTTTTTTCTTAAAACATTTACTTTTTCAGATGCCTGATCACTTTTGTGCAAATTAATCTTAAAATATTTTTTAGGTATCTGAAGAAGAAACTTATATCAGGTAATTAATCTTGTGAGTTCAGGTGCATTTATTACGTTCAATTTCATGGGAGAGAAAATTAAAACTAGCAGCAAACACGTTTTTTAGAATGGTTTCTTCCCTTTAATACCCTTATTTTCATGCTATGATTCCTGAATGTCAGAGCCAGTTCTTCAGCAGTTAAGCTTTTCATTTGCTCTGTGTGCTGCATGGTTTAGAAATTGTGCACTGGAAGTGTCTTTTTAAGTACCATGAAAAATGCTAATCACATTTATAACTCTTAAAATATTTAAAATAAGTTTCAGAGCTTTTCATGTTAATTACTAATTGAGAATTAGCATACGTTAAGATAATTTGCAATAAAAATCCACGTGTGGAGGAGGAGGAAGGGTTTCAGGGCATAAAGATGACAATCACATAACCTTGTCTTTTTTGGCACTTCAGTTTCTGGCTCAGGGTTGGTTTCTAAGTTGGAAAGTGATGAGAAAAGAGCCAGAAAAAATAAGCAGGGATCGATCATAAGTGATGTCTTTTCTGTCCAGAGGAGTTTGGACGTTCTTTTGTAATAGGAAGGTAGTGAAGGATTTTCAGTAGAACAAGATTAGGATTTTTTTTGAGACAGAGTCTCACTGTGTCACCCTTGGTAGAGTGCTGTGCTGTCACAGCTCACAGCAACCTCCAATTCTTGGCCTTAAGCGATTCTCTTGCATCAGCCTCGCGAGTAGCTGGGACTACAGGTGCCCACCACAACATCTGGCTATTTTTAGAGGTGGGGTCTTGCTCTGGCTCAGGCTGGTCTCAAACCTGTGAGCTCAGGCAGTCCACCTGCCTCTGCCTCCCAGAGTGCCAGGATTACAGACGTGAGCCACTGCGCTGGCCCCTAGGATTATGTTTCAACCCTGGGTTGGACTGTAGGCAGGATGGAGTGAGGGCATGGAAGGAGGGACTGAGCTCTGGACAGAGGGGAGAGAGTTGAGTGGGTTGGAGTATTCACACTGGTCCATGTTTCTGAATTCTGTAAAAAAAACAAGTGGACGTTAAGGAGAGAAGGAAACTGAAAAGAGGTGAGCATACAAGTTTTCTTTCTTGGGCTTGCTACTGCTCATTTTCTGGGGAACATGAGGAATATGAATGAAGACTGGGAATTTTTTGGGAAGAAGAGTTAATTTGCTGTCTCAATAGTTAATGGATAGAAGCTAAGCCAGTAGGATGAGGGATGAGAAATTGCCATTGAGAATGAGGAATTTTGGCTCGGCGCCTGTAGCTCAGTGGTTAAGGCACCGGCCACATGCACTGGGGCTGGTGGGTTTGAACCCAGCCTGGGCCAGCTAAACAACAGTGACAACTGCAACAACAACAAAAATAGTCGGGTATTGTGGTGGGCACCTGTAGTCCCAGCTACTTGGGGGGCTGAGGCAAGAGAATCGCTTAAGCCAAGAGTTTGAGGTTGCTGTGAGCTGTGATGCACAGCACTCTACACAGGGGGCATAGTGAGACTCTGTTGCAGGAAAAAAAAAATGAGGAATTTCTTGTCATTTAAAAAAAAAAGAATGAAGAATTTTTTGTCATCATGATACACCTTACTTAACCAAAGGATAGTTAAATTAGATGCTTATTTGAGAATAGTCAAAAGGAAGACAGTTTGGTATAGCATTACCAGTTCATGAATATTCTAATGTGTAATTTGCATCAAATTAGTAAGTTTTTATGTGTTTTTGAAACTTTTTACGTTAATGTAAGTTACTAGAATCTGAGTTTGGTAACATTAGAGAGATAATCTGGATTAAGTACTATAAAATAGATTAAAATTATATAAATACTAACTTTATAAAACGATTTTACAATAATTTTGGATTTAACCTAAAGGAAGTTGCAAAGGTAGTGCAGAGTTCCCATGCCGTATTCACTCAGTTTTGCCATTGTTAAAGTCTTACATAGCTGTGGCATATTTCTCAAACCTAAGAAATCAGCACTTGTACAGTGCTAAACTAAACTAAGGTTTTATTTGGGTTTCCCTACAAGTATCTTTTCTTTCTTCTAGGACCCCATCTTGCATTTACTTGTGGCTTTTGTCTTCAATCTGTGATAGTTTGAAGTCTTTTCTCTTTGTCACAACTTTGACATTTTTGAAGGGTATTGGTTTGTCTGATATTTGCAGTAATTGGACTGAGGTTATGTGTACTTGGGAAGAATACTGTGGAGGTGATGGGCCTCATGTACCTAGATCTTTGCTCGCTGTGGGATTGAGTGGAGAGGCAGAGTAGAGGTGTGGGGAGGGAGGACATTCCAAGAAGGGGTAATTAAATGGAATAGTGTAATTAAAGACCACTACGCATAGTAATGTATGAGTTAGGTCTAGAGGTAAGTGTGCCTATGGATGGTTGGTGGGGGATGGATGGAAGGATGTTAGCAGGACCCACATGATGAGGGCTTTGTGGATAAGCCATAGCTTTGGAAAATTACTAACCTGTTGATCGGGAAGTAATGTACTCAGATCTACTTGGCAACACCTTGGGGAATGTGGTGGGGTTCAGGAAGCTATTGATGCGATGGAGGTGAGAGGTGAAATTCTTAAGAACTGCGACAGTGTTTCTTGGACTTCATTGTGAATCAGAATCACTCGCAGGGCTTATTAAAACTCGGCCCCACCTCTCGTTTTCAGTTGGTAGGTAGGTGTGGGATAGGGCCTGAGAATGTGTTTCTAGCAAGTCCCAGGTGATGCTTATGCCGCTGTGGATAGTGCTGGTTTGAGGACCATACTTTAGGGCATCTGAACTCTGCGGAAGGGGAGTAGAGAAAAGTGAACTGGTGGCACATTGAAGTGGTCATGGGTCTTTGTCCCCTCATCTTTCTGATGACGATGCTGTGCAGGTTTGATCTTGGTCTCATTTCAGTCCTTTTATAGCTCTTGTTTTGCTGACCAGTGACAACAGAGTGGAGAATGGTTTTTAGAAACATTTACATGGATAAGTGTGCAATTTGTATATTAACAGTGGCAGAATTTTCTTTCAGTCAATTACTTGAAATACTGGTGGTTTCTGCCTTGAGCTTCCTGGTGATGGTGGTTTTCAGTGGCACTGCCTTAGTTTTCATGTAGTGCTTAGCTTTCAAATTTTTCATGTGATAGACTTCTTTTGGATAGTTGTTTTTTTTTATTTTATTTATTGTTTAATTCGGTGTATTTGCTATGATCATGCTTTTTCTTAGCTTTGGTTTAGTCTCCTAGAATTCTTGTGATAGTGACTGAAATGTGAATTTGATTGTTTTTATAACTTGGAATCTGAACTTAATGAAGTGTAGTGTTTTTACAAAAGCACAAATAATTGTAAAATTTAAAGATTTATCTCCTTTTATGGCTACAAGGTGGTGGTTATTTCTCTGTAAAGATTACATGAGATATACCGTATATATGCGAGTATAAGCTGAGTTTTTTCGGCACAAAATTTGTGCCGAAAAACCCGAACTCGGCACAAATTTTGTGCCGAAAACACTCGGCTTATACTTGAGTATATACAGTATACCTTCTAGATCTAAAGTTTCAAGAACTTGCTGTTCATAGAATTTGGTCTGTTTGGACATTTGACTGTATTGAAGTGGTAAACCCCCACTTTCTCTCTTGATCAATGAATAATATTCTCCAATAAAATAATATTGTTATTGCATTCATAAGTGAAATGGAGTTTTCATTTTAAAAAATACATAGTCAAGTTTTAGGGAGTTAAGAATCCTAAAATAATAAGAAAAAGTCAATTTTGTAGGTTACAGGAGAGGTACTGCTTGATTTAAGATGATTGGTCGTGGGAGTCATCGGGCTGACCATGTAGACGGTGGACGGGGCCAAAATCTCGTCTGTCCCAAATCCGAATTTTTTAAGTAGGGAAAACAAAAATGTGACTAAAGGTTTCAGTGAAGTACATACTTTAAATAATTGTAAATCAAAGACTGGAGGTTTTAGGTTTATTGGGCAAATGTAACTCAGAAATGGTTGGCTTTTTTATTTTAACACTTAAATATTTTTAAAAGTATATGTTGGGGGTGACGCCTGTGGCTCAAGGAGTGGGGCGCCGGCCCTATATACCAGAGGTGGCGGGATCAAACCTGGCCCTGGTCAAAAACTGCAAAAAAAAAAAAAAAAAGGAAAAAACGTGTGTTGGTATTGTAGTAGCAAATGTGCACTACTTTGTAGAAAGAGAAAAATTCAGTATTATATTCTTTAATGAACACTCCAATACTAAGTAGAGCAGTAACAGCTGATGGTGGGATATTTCATATTTGGAGCATTTGGAAAATGGTTTTTATTTCTACAGCTTGTCCCGTATTGATTTGTTTTCACTTGAATTAGTAATGTATTTCTCACAGTTGTGTAGCCAGGAGAACACTTTAAAAGATAGTAAAATGTGGCTTTGTAGGTTTTTAATTCACCTGTTAAAGAAGCCTGGTTTCCATGTTGTAACACGGCCTATTGTATTGTGTCTGTACATTTACTCATCAGTTAGAAGAATCTAGCTTATGATAATGGAAAGATTACAAGTTGTTATTTTTAATTTTATCATTTCAAAGTACAGGGTTCCCAAAAGTTACCCTGAAGTTGCCATACATGGGGAAATGGGGACTGGAGCTAAATGCCCCTTTATTACGAAATATTCATTATAAAACTTTACAAAGATGTGGCTAACAGATAGACAATGTTTTGTTAATATTTCGTAAGCTTTTGTAATGAGTATTTTGTAAATAAAGGGACATTTAGCTGCAGTTACCTATTTTACCTATGTATGAGATCTGACAATTAAGTTTGCGAACTTGCCACCACGCGCTTGCCGTTGGCAGCACGGTATAAAGCAGCTCAGCCAAGTTTCGTATTCATAACCTTGGCACGTCAGTGTCTCACAGCTGTGTTCACGTCAGCGTGTGGTAGCGTCTTTCTGAATGATGTGCATTATCGTGTGTTCTTGTGTGCTGTCATGAGAATGTCAGAGCTTGAGTTAGAGCCATGAACAGATAATGAATTTTTTTGTTTAAAGTTTGCAAGAGTGGAAGTCAGGGACATGTTAGTCTCCGTTTGTGGGGATGATGTCATGAAGTAAACAGCAGTGTATGCGTGGGATGAGTGGTTCTCTGAGGGGAGAGAAGGCAGCACTGGCGAAGAGAGCTCAGGACAGCCAGCTATGAGCAGAACTGAGTAAAACACTGCAGAAACTGGGATTGTGCATCACGATTGTTGGCTGCGAGAAGTGTAGCAGACCAAGTAAACATCGACAGAGAGTTAGGAAAATTTTAACTGAAAGTTTCATGTGCACCATCTCACATGGCAACGTCTGTGAGGGGTTTGTAGTCAGTACAAAAATAACTGTATGGGAGCACCCTGCCCATCTGGCTCCCAGGACTTTTTTATTTCCATGAAGATAAAGGAAATATTAAAAGGAAGAAGTTTTGATGACATTCAGGAGGACATCAAGGGTAATAAGATCACTGCTCTGATGACCATTCCAGAAAAAGTTTCAAAATTGCTTTGCCGTGTGGACCAGGTGCTGGCGTCAGTGCTCGGCTCCCCGAGGGGAGGACTTTGGAGGTGAGCATGGTGACACCCAGCATGGAGGTCGGAGCTCAGCTCCCTGAGGGGAGACTTTGGAGAGGTGAGCATGGTGACACTCAGCAGCGAGATCGGAGCTCGGCTCCCCGAGGGGGGACTTTGGAGGTGAGCATGGTGACACTCAGCAGCGTGGTTGGAGCTCGGCTCCCTGAGGGGGGACTTTGGAGGTGAGCATGGTGACACCCAGCATGGAGGTCGGAGCTCCGCTCCCCGAGGGGGGACTTTGGAGGTGAGCATGGTGACACTCAGCAGCGCGGTCTGAGCTCGGCTCCCTGAGGGGGGACTTTGGAGGTGAGCACATGATACTCTGCAGTGAGGTGGGCAGCACTTTTTCTAGGATGAATGTCCAAACTTTATTGTCAGACCACCTGTGGCAACGTTAGGGGCGGGAACACCCTGTGTAAGAGATGTAGTTGCAAAATTTGTAATGATGTTTCTGTTTTATAACAATTCTTTTAAAAAGACAATTTTTGAAGATTAGTGGTAGGTTCACAGCACAATTGAGAGGAAGACACAGCTTTCCCACATCCCCTCTGCCCTGCACATGTCTGTATGCCTCCCCGTCGTCAGCACGCTGTCCTGGAGGGCATGGGTGTTACAGTTGGTGACCGACATTGACGTCAGCCCCCCTTGGGGGGGAGCACTTAGTGTGTGTTCTCTAGGTCTGCACAGATATGACATAGGTCAAGCATTACTGTGTCACACACAGAATCTTCACTGCCCCAAAGATTTTTTGTGCTTTATTTTTTCATCAATCCTTTTCTTACTACATTAGCTAATACTCATAACAAATTTTTGTGTACTGAAAGGAAGTCATTAAGGTTTACTAAAATTATGCTATCAGTATACTTCTCTTTCTTGCCATTGTAAAAAAAAAAAAAAAAAAAATTGAAAAATGGAAACTCTTCCAACAGCCTCTAACATGTTTAAGATATTTTAAAGTAAAAATATATTTTATTCTGTAACATCAGAGTATTTAAAATTTTGAGACACCATAATCTTGTAATTCATAATCTGTATACAGCCCAGCTCTAGAAGATGTAGATTAAAAAGTAAAAGTAATCTGGAAATAAGTGGTGATAGATGAAAGATGCCATCCAGGCTTTTAGCGATTTATGGGCCATTTGGGGGGTCCTTGCAGGAAATATTCTAATATCAAACATCATAGGAATTTTAAACATGAATGTTTTTCAACGTCTAGTCGGAGAGCCTTAACTGACCAAGCCATAATGATAACTACTACTGAACTCTGCCGCATGGGTTTGGAGATGTTATTTTAGCTATTTAAGGTATGTTTCTGAGTTTATGCATGTGGAAGATAGACTGGTTGAATCTACTTGGCTTTCTTTATAGTTGATTTTTTGTTAATAATTCTCTTACCAAAAAAAAAAAAATAATTTCCAGGGACATCGTGGGAATGTGTTTGGGGCAGAGTGAGTAGTGCTGTGTTTTTACCTTTCAGTTGTAACAACTAATTCAGACCATTAATACTTTTTATGAAGTATAAACCAGCAAAACTTGTGTACTTCAGATTGTATACCAAGTGATATACAGGAATTGAAGCTGATAACTATATCAAAAAAGATTTATTGACTAGGTAATATATTCACATTGCTCAAAATTCAGAAGTATTCTGTCTCCCCAGATCCCCACCCTTGGCCACCAAGTTACTTTCTGAAGCCAACCACTGTCATCGGTTTCCTTTGAAGAGTAATTCCGTGCTACCTGCCTGCTTTATACCCTTTCCGCCGTGCAGGCAGTCTCCCAGCCACGGACGACCCTGCTTGGCTGATTTGAGGTGTTCTATACTGACGCTAATTCATCATTAAATAACTAGTTATTGGGGAACTGGTTTCTTTCAGGCACGGAAACCGTCCCGCCTGGCTTCAGTGTGGTTCACCCGCCTCGCTTGTGGCTGGTCTTGTTGTGTATGTGGTGGTTTACACACAGCACCCCTTTGGTCTTGGCCTTTTTATTCAATTTGGTGAGTCTGTTTACCCTTATGACCAGGCCTCCCAAGCAAGAGTCCACTGCAGGTCCAGTTGAGCTGTCAGTGAAGGGAAGGGTGATCACCGAGAAGTGAAAGGAGAAATAATTACGCGCTGGGAGAAAGGCCAGGGGCCTTCACTCATTGGGAGAAGAGTTCGGCTTCAGTCGCTGGAGGACTGGGACAGTTAGAAAGGATAAAGTGAAAATAGTGGAACATGTGAAAGGCAGGGCTCTAATGAGAGCACCAGTCATTACCAAGCAACACAATAGATTGATTACTGAAAGGGAAAGGTTATTATTATTGATTTGGTTACAATATCAACATGAATGAAACATTCGTATTAACCTAGCATTGATGCAACGTTAGGTGTTAACTGTTAATATTTTTTGAAATTTCATTTCCTACCCTAAGTTTTTGTAGAAGTTTGTTTTTAAGTTCTGTTTGAATTAAAAGAGCGAGCCCAGTGGTTTCTGTACCTTCTTGTACCAGGGGTGATATTATTATTATTATTATTATTATTATATTATACTGTATTGTTATTACCACATGCAAGCCTTTAAACACGGTGTCCCAGGAGTTACGATATGTAGGGAAAATGGGAAATTTTAGCTAAATGTGTCTTTATTCACAAAATATTTGTTAGAAATTTTACAAAGAGGTGGCCTACCTGTAGAGAATGTTTTGTGAATATTTTGTGAATGGTACGTTTAGCTGCAATTCCCCATTTTCCCTGTGTGGCAACTTCAGGGGAGACTTTGGGACATTCTGTACCATCCTTGTTACTACTACTGGGTATGTGCGAGACATCTGGGATCTGAGTCACATACAGATCTGAACTAAAGAGGTCTCAGGAACTTCCTCATCTGTGACCCAGGGATCACCTATATTGTTTTAAACACAAATAATAGCCAGGCCCAGGAACTCACGCCTGTAATCCCAGCACGCTGGGAGGCCGAGGCAGGTGGATGGCCTGAGCTCAGAAGTGGGAAACTGGCCTGAGCAAGAGTGAGACCCCGTCTCTACTAAAAATAGGAAAATATTAGCCTGGCATGGTGGTGCACACCTGTTGTCCCAGTTACTGGGGGTGCTGAGGCAAGAGGATCATCGCAGCCAAGAGTTTGAGGTTGCTGCGATCTGCGTTGCCACAGCACTCTACCCAGGGCGACAGTGAGACTCTTGTCTCAAAACAAAACAAACACAAATAATAGTCTCTTTGCTGTATCTTGCTGTTTTTACCACATGTATTTTGTATTTTTTCACATCAACATGAAGAGCTTCCCTGTTTTATTTTTTAATGGCTGACAGGCATTTTATTGTGTGTTATCCATAGTTTACTCAACTGGTCCTTCAGTGGACAGATGCTTACGTGGCTCCATTCTGTTGCTGTCACCTTGTTACAGCGACTGTCCTTACTACTTATGTCATTTCCTGTATCTGTATGATAAGGAAGTAGAGCTGTGGGGTCACAGGGTGTGTGCCTGTGTAATCAGCTGGGCCCTGCCAGGCTGACTGTGTAGAGGTGGGGCCCGTTCACACTCCTGCTCCTGCTCCTGTGTAATCAGCGGGGTCCTGCCAGGCTGACTGCGTAGAGGTGGGGCCCGTTCACACTCCTGCTCCCGTGTAATCAGCAGGGCCCTGCCAGACTGACTGTGTAGAGGTGGGTCCCGTTCACACTCCTGCTCCTGTGTAATCAGCTGGGCCCTGCCAGGCTGACTGTGTAGAGGTGGGTCCCATTCACACTCCTGCTCCCGTGTAATCAGCTGGGCCCTGCCAGGCTGACTGTGTAGAGGCGGGTCCCATTCACACTCCTGCTCCCGTGTAATCAGCTGGGCCCTGCCAGGCTGACTGTGTAGAGGCGGGTCCCGTTCACACTCCTGCTCCCGTGTAATCAGCTGGGCCCTGCCAGGCTGACTGTGTAGAGGCTGGGCCAGTTCACTCTCCTGTTCCTGTGTAATCAGTTGGGCCCTGCCAGGCTGACTATGTAGAGGTGGGTCCCGTTCACACTCCTGCTCCTGTGTAATCAGCTGGGCCCTGCCAGGCTGACTGCACAGAGGCTGGGCCTGTTCACACTCCTGCTCTCAGGGCAGCCGGCTTTCTTCTCATCTTGTTGCCAAAATAGTGTTACCAAATATTTTGCTCTTTGCTAATCTGGTAGTAAAGATATTATTTTGGTGTCCTGATTGGTTTTTAATTTTGAATGACGTTGAGTATCTTTTCATATATTTGAATCATTCATACATTTGAGTTATTCTATTTCTTTTTAGTGGACAATTTTATTTTGGACTCTTCCACCATTTTTTATTGTGGTATAATTTACTCAAGGTAAAGTATATACTTTTTATTGTAAACTCAGTAAAGTTTTTTTTGGTTGAGGTATAACTTAACTTCCAGTAAAATGAACAGATGTTAGGTGTACAGTTCTGGTGAATTTTGACAGCTTTTATCTGACCATCTAACCTGCTCCAGTCAAGATTTAGAACATTTCCATCCCCCAGAAGGTTCCCTCAGGCCCTGTTTTTAGATAGTTTTCCCTTTTTACCACCTCAGGTAATCACTTTTCTAATTTCTGTTAGCATAAATTAGTGTGCCTGTGTTTCTTTTTAATGTAGACATTACACACCCATGTAACTGCCGTGCCAGCTCGAGGTACGGAGTGTGTCTGGTCTTCTAGCTCCTCCCTCCCCTGCCCTCCCAGGCAGCAGCTCCCCACAGAGGTAACTGTACTGACCTGAGCGATTCCAGGAGAGTTCGCGCAGGTAAACCTGTGTGTCCTCACTGGTGCTGTCAAGCAGGAGTTGGTTTTTTTTTTTTTTTTTTAATTGACATATACATATGAATATAATAATACTACTATTTATTTTACTGTTAATGACCAGACATTAGGCTTTTCAGCTTTGGGCTATTCTGAGTAAACTACTGTGCACATTCTAAAGTATGTAACATCTTTTTGGTGTATTAGAAATGGAATTGATGGGTAATAGGGAACAGGTGTATGTGTCTATTGTTAGGTAGCTACTGTGACAGTTCCTCAGGGTGGTCCTACGTACCAGTCTGGATGTCTGCTCGCAAGGTTTGAGGGTTCTGTTTGCTTCAGAGCTTTGCTGACAGCATTTATCACTTTTTTAAGTTTCTGCTGTTTGGCAGGGAGAGTAGTTGTATCTTATTGTGGTTATAATTTGAATTTTCTTGGTGACAATTGATGTTCTTTTCATGTGCCATGTGTCGAAGTATGAATTTTATCTGGGTGTTTTGTCTTGGAATGATTTGTATGAGGTTTTTTTTTTTTTTTTTTTTTTTTTTTATAAATACATTAATTAGCCCATTATGGTATGAGTTTGCAAATAATGTTCTTTTAGTCTGGTCATGTGTCTTTTACTTTTGATTGTTAAAAATCACAATAAGCAGACTTCAAATAAAAATTTTGCTCAGAATTGTCATTCTTTCTAAATGGTCTCTGGATTTTGTGGTTATACTTCTGAAAAGCCATCATCATTTTGTGATTACCATATTTTAATGAATCTAATGTGCCATCAAATATAGGATGCCTTATTAGTGTGTGCTCTCGTGAGATAGGACGAATGATGTTGAGTAAACTGATACTTTTTTCTTACTACTTACAATTTTTATTTTACACTTTCAGATTTCTTTCCTCCCTCCCTCCCTCTCTTCTTTCCTTCTTCCTTCCTTCTCTTTCCCTCTCTCCCCGCCCCCCCCCCCCCCCCCCCCCCCGCCCGCGCCCCCCCCCCCCCCCCCCCCACCCCCGCCACCCCCCACGCTCGAAGCATCCATGACAAGCCACCCTCCACGAAGCAAAAAAAACAAAAAA
>CAUYPK010016697.1:0-15546 GCA_963574355.1 Loris lydekkerianus | reverse complement strand
AGGTTACACTGATTGCATTTGTTAGGTAAAGACCCTCTTACAATCGTGTCTTGCCCCCAAAAGGTGTGGCACACACCAAACCCCACTCCCTCTCCCCTTCCCTCTCTCTGCTCTTCCTTTCCCCACTCTTCCCTCCTCCTTTCTCTCTCTGTTCTCCCTTTCCCCCACCCCCACTGTGTCCTTTATTATCATTAATTGTCCTCATATCAAAATTGAGTACATAGGATTCATGCTTTTCCATTCTTGTGATGCTTTACTAAGAATAATGTATTCCACTTCCGTCCAGGTTAATACAAAGGCTGTAAAGTCTCCATTTTTTTAAATAGCTGAATAGTATTCCATGATGTACATATACCACAGCTTATTAATCCATCCCTGGGTAGATGAGCATTTAGGCTGTTTCCACATTTTGGCGATTGTAAATTGAGCTGCAGTAAACAGTCTAGTGCAAATGTCCTTATGATAAAAGGATTTTTTTCCTTCTGGGTAGATGCCCAGTAATAGGATTGCAGGATCAAATGGGAGGTCTACCTTGAGTGCTTTGAGGGTTCTCCATACTCCTTCCAAAAAGGTTGTATTAATTTGCAGCAGTGTTAAGTGTTCCCTTCTCTCCACATCCACGCCAGCATCTGCAGTTTTAAGATTTTGTGATGTGGACCATTCTTGTTGAGGTTAGATGGTATCTCAGGGTAGTTTTGATTTGCATTTCTCTAATAATTAGGGATGATGAGCAATTTTTCATGTTTGTTATCCATTGGTCTATCTTATTTAGATAAGGTTCTATTCCTCTTTCTTTCCCATTGACATTAGGGATTTTTAGTTCTTTTTCTGTTGATTTATTTGTTCTCTGTAGATCCTAGTTATCAAGCTTTAGTCTGATTCAAAATATGTGAATATCCTTTCCCATTGTGTAGGTTGTCTATTTGCTTTGGTTGTCTCCTTAGTTGTACAGAAGCATTTCAGTTCAATTAAGTCCCATTTGTTTATGTTTATTGTTGTTGCAATTGCCACAGAAGTCCTCTTCATAAAGTCTTTCCCCAGGCTGATATCGTCAAGTGTTTTTCCCATGTTCTCTCATTGAGGATTTTTATCATTTCATGCCTAAATTTGGTCTTTTATCCATCCTGAATAAATTTTATGAGTGGAGAAAGATGCGGGTTCAGTTTTGGTCTTTCACGTGTGAATATCCAGTTCTCTCAGCACCATTTATTGAATAGGGATTTTTTCCCCCACAGTATACATTCTTGTTTGGTTTATCAAAGATTAGGTGCTGTAAGATGTTAGTTTCATCTCATGCTTTTCTATTCTGTTCCAGATGTCTGTGTCTCTATTTTTGTGCCAATGCCATTCTGTTTTAATCACTATGGCCTTGTAGTACAGCCTAAAGTATGGTAGGCTGATGCCCCTAGCTTTGTTTTTATCACTAAGAATTGCCTTAGCTATACAGATTTTTTTATGGTTCCATACCAAATGAAGAATTATATTTTCCAGCTCTTGAAAGTATGATGTTGGTATTTTAATAGGTATGGCATTGATTCTGTAGATTACTTTGGGAATTATCGACATTTTAACAATGTTGATTCTTCCCAGCCTGAGCATGGTATGTTATTCTTTACTATTTTCTGCTATTTGTTTTCTTAGGGTTTCATAATTTTCTTTGTAGAGGTCGTTCACCTCTTTTGTAAGGTATATTCCTAGGTATTTCAATTTCTTTGAAGCTACTGTGAAGGGGATTGTGTCCTTGATTAGCTTCTCATCTTGGCTGTTATTGTCATATATAAAGACCACTGATTTGTGGTCATTTATTTTATATCCTTAGACATTACTGTATTTTTTTGTATCACTTCCAGGAGTCTTGTGGTTGAGTCTTTGGGGTTATATAAGTTTTAAATCATATCATCAGGAAAGAGGAAGAGTTTGATCTCCTCTGCTCCCATTTGGCTGCACTCTATTTCCTTCTCTTACCTGATTATATTAGCTAGAACTTCCACCACTATGTTGAATAGTAGTGGTAATAGAGGACAAACTTGTCTGATTCAAGTTCTAAGTGGAAAAGCTTTCAGTTTTAGTCCATTCAGTAAAGTATTAGCTGTGAGTCTTTTGTAAATGGCTTTGATCAGATTAAGCAAGGTGCCACCTATGCCTATATTCTTCAGTGTTCTAATTGGAAAAAGATGCTGGGTTTTATCAAATGCTTTTTCTGCAACTAATGAGAGGATCATATGATCTTTGTTTTTGCTTCTATTGATATGGTAAATAATGTTTATGGACTTACATATGTTCAACCAGCCTTGCATCCCTGGTTGAAGCCTACTTGATCATGGTGTATGACTTTTTAGATGAGAATCTGTAGTTTATTGCCTAGGGTTTTATTTTAAATTTTTGCATCTATATTCATTAGTGAAATTGGTCTGAAGTTCTCCTGTTTAGTTGGGTCTTTTTCTGGATTTGGCATCAGAGTAATGTTTGTTTCATAGAATGTGTTGTGGAAGGTTCCTTCCTTCTCAATTTTTTGGAATAATTTCTGTAGTATGGGAATAAGCTCTTCTTTGAAAGTTTGATAGGATTCTGGTGTGAAGCCATCCAAAACAGGGCTTTTTTGGGGGGGGGAGAGTTTTTATTGTTTCTTTGATCTCAGTGCTTAAAATTGGTCTTTTCAGGAGGTCTATTTCTTCCTGGCTGTGTCTATGGAGTGGGTATGATTTTAAATATTGATCCATTTCCTTTACATTGTCAAATTTCTGGGCATAGAGTTTCTGGTAGTATTCAGAGATAATCTCTTGTATCTGTGGCATCTGTTGTTATTTCCTCTTTATCATTTCTGATTGAGGTTACTAGAGATTTTACTTTTCTATTTCTAGTTGGTTTGGTCAAAGGTTTATCTATTTTATTTATGTTTTCAACAAACCAACTCCTTATTTCATTAATTTTCTGAATGATTATTTGTTTTCAATTTCATTAATCTCTAATTTAATTTTGGATATTTCTTTTCTTCTGCTGGGTTTAGACTGAGATTGTTCTTTTTTTCTTTCCATTCCATAAAATGGTTTGTGAGTTTGTTGATGTTCTTTCTTTCTGTTTTTTGGATGTAGGCATCTAAAGCAATAAATTTTCCTCTCAGGACTGCTTTTGCTGTATTCCACAGGTTTGGTAGCTTGTGTCTTCATTGTTGTTTTGCTCAAGGAAGTTAATGATTTCCTGTTTTATCTCTCCCTGAGCCCAACTATTTTTCAGCATAAGGTTGTTTAATTTCCATGCCTTTGTGTGAGATTGAACATTTTTGTTTCAGCTGAGTTCCATCTTTATTGCCTGTGGTCTGAAAAGATATAAGGTAAAATTTCAATTCTTTTGATTTTGTTGAGGTTTTATTTGTGTCCTAGTATATGATCTATTTTGGAGAATGTTCCATGGGCTGATGAAAAGTACATATTTTTTAGCTTTGGGATGGAGTGTTCTATATATGTCCAGTAGTTAGAGGGTCCTGTAGTTGTCCAAATGAAGTCCAGACTTCATCAAGTCCAGTTGTTCTAGGGTCACATGAAAGTTGCTAGTATCTTTGTTTCATTTCTGTTTAGACAATCTGTCCAGCTCTGTAAGAGGAGTGCTAATGTTCCCTGTTATTATGGTGTTATTGGATATCATATTGCTCAGACTAATTAAGGTCTGTTTCAAGAATCTGGAAACATTTAAGTTGAGTGCATAAATATTTAGAATTGAAATGTCTTCTTGCTGTATTGTTCCCTTGACCAAGATGAAGTGTTCATGTTTTACTTTTTTGACTTTAGTTGCTTTAAATCCACTTGTATCTGAGAATGAGGTTGCAACCCATCTTTTCTTCTGAATTCAATTTGCTTGAAAAATTGTCTTTCATCCTTTAACCCTGAGTTTAATGTCCCTCAAAGCTAGGTGTGTCTCCTGCAGATAGCAAATAGATGGCTTTTGTTCTTTTATCTAGTCAGATAGCCTGTGTCTCTTCAGTTGGGAATTCAAGCCATTAACATTTATTGAGATAATTGATAAGTGTTGTGGAGTTCTATTCATCTTATTTTGTGAAGGTCCATTGCTTAATTTTATCTTTTGCATCATTGTGGAAGCCAGGTTTTGTCTTTTATTTTCTAGTTGTTTATTTTGCTGGTAGTCCATTGTGATGGTCCATGTATATAATAGGTCTAAGTATTTCCTGGTCTTGTTGTGGCAAACTTTTTCAATGTTTGCATATTATTAAAAGATTTGATTTCTCCATCAATTTTGAAGCTTAGTTTATTAGGATGTCGAATTCTGGGCTGGAAATTGTTTTGTTTAAATGGATTAAAGATAGATGACTATTGTCTTCTGGCTTAAAAAGTTTCATTTGAGACTACAGTCACCCTGATAGATTTGCCCCTGTAGGTCAATTGGTGCTTACTCCTGGCAGCTTGCAGCATCTTCTCTTTTGTCTTTACTTTGGACAGGTTCATGACAAAGTGGCTTGAAGAAGCTCAATTTGAGGTGAAATGACATGGAGTCCGATATCCCTCTGAAAGGAGTATGTCAGAATCTTTGGTGATATTTGGGAAATTTTCATTTATGATATCCTCTAGTAGGGCTTCCCTGTCTTTGGGACATTCTTCTTCTCCTTCTGGGATACCTGTACCTCATATGTGTGAACACTTCATGTAGTCCATAATTCTGTCAGTGAATGTTCTTTCTCTCTCCTTTTTTCTGTCTCTTTAACTATCTGAGTTAGTTCAAGAGCTTTATTCTATACCTCTGAGATTCTTTCTTCTGCATTTTTCTAGTCTGTTATTGATATTTTCTACTGCATCTTTAAGTTTCTTGATTGACTGCTTCAATTTCTTCAGCTCTGCTATACCTTTTCTATATTCTTTCTATCATTCTTCTCTTATTTGATTCTGTTTTTGGATTTCCTTTCAATTATTTTCCACATTCTCAGCAATTTCCTTCATTGTTTTTACCATCCATATTTTGAATTCATCTTCTGTCATTTTGAATAATTCTTTATAGGTAGAATTGTCTCCAGTGACTACCTCATGATCTCTTGTGTGTGTGTGTGTGGGGGGGGTGCTTTGGTCTGGATTTTTATGTTGCCAGGATTTTTCTGCCATTTCTTCCTCATGAGTGTTTCCTTTTTTATATTTCCTTGTACTACTTTTTCTTTTCACTGCCTCTTGCACTTTAAGTTACTGTGCCTCTGACCTAAGCTGTTGAAGTGTCCTATTGATAAAGAACTAAAAGGACAATAAGCATGAAGAGCAAAAATGATAAAAGATGTAAAAAGAGAAAGAGAGGAAAAAAAAAAAAAGAAAAGGGAAAGGATAGGGGGTGAGTAAAAGGGAAGATTGACAAAAATAAGAGAGGAACAGAAAGGAGACAGGAACAATAGTGGTGTACAGTAGGGTACTTTGACCCACACCCACAAATTCCAACCTCTGGGGAGGCTGGGTTGGGTCATTCCCTTTACATCCACAGCTCTTTACAACCTAAGCAGGCACAGTATCTACCGCCACCAACTAGAGAAGAAAAACAAAAATACTATATATCAAACCAAACCAAATAAACAAAAAACATTAAAAGATAAAATTGGGGGGAAAAAACAATTATTAGGGGCAGAGAAACTAGCAAAAATGAAGTTCTTATTCTTATAGAAGGCAATAATGAAAAATATATTTACACAGAAAACATGAAGAAAAAAAAGAAAAATCTAGGGGGAAATTTGAAAAATTTTAAATATTTTTTTAATGCATATATACATAGATCATGAGTACATGTATGCCTATGTGGGATTCAATGTGTTGATTTTTTGTACAAATTGGAGTGCTTGCATCCCCAACTAATTAAAATAGCTTTCACCACATTTACTTAATCCCTGTGTCAAGACATTTGTGTTCTATACTTGATAGATTTGACTTGTACCCTTGCAATATGCTCCATAGGTATAGTCTCACTTTTACCCTCCCTCTGTCAAACCACCCCCCTCTCCTCCCACCCACCCCCTTCTTTTCCCTCCTTCATCCTGGGCTATAGTTGTGATTCATCTTTCATATGAAAGTGTGAGTGATTATAAAAAGTTTTCATAGTAGTACTAAGTACATTGAATATTATTTTTCCATTCATGAGATACTTTAATAAGAAGAATATTGTCCAGCTCCATCCATGTAAACATAAAAGAGGTAAAGTCTCTATCATTTTTTAATGCTGCATAGTATTCCATGGTATACATATACCACAATTCATTAATCCATTCATGGGTTGATGGGCACTTGGGCTTCTTCCATGACTTGGCAATTATGAATTGAGCTGCAATGAACAATCTGGTGCAAATATTTCTGTTTAAAAGTGATTTTTGTTCTTTTGGACATACACCTAGTAAAGGAATTGCAGGATCAAATGGGAGGCCTACATTTAGATCCCTGAGTATTCTCCATTCTTCTTTCCAAAGGAATGTATTAACTTGCATTCCCACAAGCATTGCAGAAATGTCCCCTTTTCTTCACATTCACAGTGACATCTGTAGTTTTAGGACTTTGTGATATGGACTACTCTTACTGGATTTAGATGATATCTTAAAGTGGTTTTGGTTTGCAATTCTCTGATGATTAAAGATGATGAGCATTTTATTCATGTGTCTATAGACCATGCACCTGTCTTCTTTTGAGAAGCTTCTCTTCATGTCTCTTGCCCACAATGAAATGGGATCACTTGTTCTTTTCTTATTAATAAGTTTAAGTTTTCTATGGATTCTGGTTATTAGACGTTTGTCAGAAACATAACCTGAAAAAATCCTCTCCCATTCTGAGGGTTGTCTACTTGCTTTACTTATTGTGTTCTTGACAGTGAGGAAATTTTTTATTTGATCAGATCCCAGTAATGTATTTTTGGTGTTGCTTCAATTGCCCAGGGTGGGGGGGGGGAGAGGTCCTCTTCATAAATTATTCTCCTGGGCCAATTTTTTCAAGTGTTTCCCCTGCACTTTCTCCAAGAATCTTTGTAGTTTCATGTCTTAAGTTTAAGTCTTTTTTCCACTGAGAGACAATTTTTGTTAGAGGACAAAGGTGTGGGTCCAGTTTCAGTCTTCTACAAGTCACCAGCCAATTCACTCTGCACCATTTGTTAAATAAGAAATCTTTCCCCCAATTTAAATTTTTCATAGACTTATCAAAGATCAAATGATGGTAGTGTCAGTGTTCATCTCTAGCTTTTGGCTTTCAATTCTGATCCATATATCTACTCTATCTATTTTTGTACAAGTACCAAGCTGTTTTGATCACTGTGGAGGTATAGTTTAGTCTGAAGTCTGTTAGTGTGATTCTTCTTCATTTGTTTTTATTTCTGAGTAATGTCTTGGCTATTCAAGATTTCTTCTGTTTCCATGTAAAATGAAGTACTAATTTTTCCAGATCTTTAAAGTACAACAGAGGTGATTTGATAGGGATTGCTTTAAATCTGTAGATTGCTTTAGGTAGTATGGACATTGTAACAATGTTGATTCTTTCCAGCCATGAGCATGGTATGTTTTTCCATTTGTTAACATCTTCAGCTATTTCTTTTCTCAGAGTTTCATAATTCTTTTTATAAAGATCTTTCACATCCTTTGTAAGGTACACTCCCAGATGTTTCATCTTCTTTGGCAGTATTATAAGGGGAATAGAGTACTTGATTGTTTTTTCACCTTGACTATTGTTGGTATATGTAAAAGTTACAAATTTGTGAGTGTTGATTTTGTATCCTGAGATGCTGATGTATTCCTTGATCACTTCTAGGAGTTTTGTAGTTGGGTCCCTGGGGTTTTCCATATATAAAATCATACCATCTGCGAAGAGTGACAGTTTGATCTCCTCTGATACTATGTGAATACCCTTGATTGCCTTCTCTTGGCTGATTGTGATAGCTAAGACTTCCATTACAATGTTAAAAAGCAGTGGAGACAATAGGCAACCTTGCCTGGTTCCTGATCTGAGTGGAAATGATTTCAATTTTACTCCATTCAATATGATATTGGCTGTGGGTTTGGTGTAGATGGCCTCTATCAGTTTAAGAAATGTTCCTTCTATGCTTATTTTATTAAGTGTTTTGATCATGAAAGGATGCTGGATATTATCAAAAGCTTTTTATGCATCAATTGAGAGAATCATATAGTCTTTGTTTTTGATTTTGTTTATGTGATGTATTATATTTATAGATTTACATATATTGAACCATCCTTGGTACCCTGGAATAAAATCCACTTGGTTATGATGTATATAATTTGTTTGATGTGTTGCTGGATTCTGTTTGTTAGGATTTTATTGAAAAAAAAAAAATTTTTTTTTTCTGTTTTTGGCTGGGACCAGATTTGAACCAGCCACCTCCTGTGTATGGGGCTGGTGCCCTACTCCTTTGAGCCACAGGAACTGCCCTTTACTGAATATTTTTCCATCAATATTCATTAGATATTGGTCTATAATTTTCTTTTCTTGTTGGCTCTTTTCTTTGTTTGGGGATCAGGGTGATATTTACTTCATTGAATGTGTTGGGAAGTATTCCTTCTTTTTCTATGTTTTGGAAAAGTTTAAGTCATATAGGTACTAGTTCCTCTTTAAAGGTTTGGTAGGATTCTGATGTGATGCCATCTGGTTCTGAGCTTTTCTTTCTGGGGAGATTTCTTATAGTTGATCCTATTTCAGAACTTGATATAGGCTTGTTCAACATTTCTAAGTCTAGTAAGGTGGCATGTTTCCAAGTATTGGTCTATTTCCTTCAGATTTTCATACTTCTGAGAATAGAGATTTTTGTAATATTAATTGAGGGTTTTTTGAATTTCTGAGGAGTCTTGTTATTGGGCCTTTACCATTTCTGATTGATGGAATTGGGGATTTTACTCTTTTATTTCTGGTTAGGTTAGCCAAAGCTTTATCTATTTTATTGACCTTTGCAAAAAACCAATTTTTTGATTGATCTGTTGTATAATTTTTTTGTTTTCAATTTTATTTAATTCTGCTCTAATTTTAATTATTTCTTTTCTTCTGCTAGGTTTGGGGTTGGAATGTTCTTCCTTTTCTAGCTGCTTGAGATGTCCCATTAAGTTTTTGACTTCCTCTCTTTCTGTTCTTTTGAGAAAGGCTTGCAACACTGTATATTTCCCTCTTAGAACTGCCTTTGAGGTATCCCAGAAGTTCTGGTAATTTGTGTCTTCATTATTGTTTTGTTGCAAAAATTTGGTAATTTCTTTCTTAATCTCATCTATGACCCAGCTATCATTCAGCATGAGGTTATTTAGTTTCCATGTTTTTGTCTGAGTATGCAGATTCCTGTTGTTACTGAGTTCAACTTTTACTCCATGATGGTCCAAAAGATATAAGGAATAATTTATATTCTTTTAAATTTGCTGAGATTAGACTTGTGACCTAAGATGTGATCAATTGTTGACATTGTTCCATGGGCTGATGAGAAGAATGTGTATCCAGTTTTATTAGGATGAAATTTTCTGTAGATGTCTGTTAAATCTAATTGTTGTGTGGTTAAATTTAATTCTAGAATTTCATTACTTAGTTTCTTATTGGAGGATCTATCCAACACTGCCAATGGGGTGTTAATATCTCCGAATATTATGCTGCTGGTGGTAGCTTATGTCTGTTAGGATCTCTCTTATAAATTGAGGAGCATTCTGGTTGGGTGCATAAGTGTTAATAATTGAAATCTCATACTCGTGAGTGTTTCCCTTGAGAAAAAGGAAGTGACCATCTTTATCTTTCCTTACTTTTGTTGGTTTAAAGTCCATCCATGTCCATCCCTTCACCCTGAGTCTCTGTTTATCTTTTGAGGTAAGATGAGAATCTTGTATTCAGCAGATATGTGGCCTGAGTTTTTGTATCTAGTCATCCAACATGTGCCTCTTTAGAGGACGATTTAAGTCATTCATGTTAATTGAGAGTAATTATAAGCCTGGTAGTATTTTGTGTGTTGAGTTTTTCTTGAATCCAGTGGACATTTTGACATTTTTTGACACTGTGGAAGATGGAATTTGATCAATAGCTTTTTAGTAAGTTTACTTTGATGGTAGAGCCCTGTGCTGGTCATTGTGGAGGATGGGTGTGAGAATATTCTGGAGAGCTTGTTTAGTTATTGCAAATTTCTTCAATATGTAAAAGTCATTAAAGTATTTAACTTCTCCATCATAAATAAAACTTAGTTTACCTGGATACAGGATTCTGGGTTGAACATTGTTTGGTTTTAGAAGGTTGAACGTTGATGACCATCCTCTTCTGGCTTGAAAAGTTTCAGCAGAGAGATCTGCAGTCATTCTAATATTCTTCCCCTTGTAGGTTATGGTTTTCTTACATCTGGCTGCTTGCAGAATTTTCTCCATCATATTAACTTAGGCGAAGTTAATTATAATATTTCTGGGAGATGCTTTATTTAGATTGAGTTGTGCTGTGGTTCTGAAACTGCTATCTGAATTTCAGTATCTCTTGTTATGTTGGGGATGTTCTCAATTATCTCTTGGCATAAAGCTTCTGTGCCTCTTGGAACATCTCTTTAGGGATTCTTATTAGGCAAATATTTGCTTTTTTGGAGTAGTCCCATAGCTCTCTAAGAGAATGATTCATTTTTGCTCTCCACTTCTCTTCCTCTTTGAGCATTTGGGAGTGTTCAAAAGCTTTGTCTTTGATGTCAGATATTCTTTCTTCTGCCTGCTCCTTTATGTTACTGAGAGATTCTACTATATTTCTCATATCTTGGAGGACTGCTAATTCTTTTCTCAATGTGTCAAAATCTTTGGTGATTTTGTATTTGAATTCATTGTATTCTTGAGACAACTTTTGAATTGCTCCTTGTATTTCTAATTCCAACTTTACCCCCATTCTTTTCATCTTATTAGCCATCCAAATTCTGAACTCAATTTCTGACATCTTAGCCATTTGTTTATGAACGGGGTCATCTGGTGTGTCTGCCTTGTCATTCTTTGGGGGAGTTTATCTACTCTGATTATTTATGTTGCCAGAGTTTTTCCACTGATTCTGGCCCATGATTATTTTTCATCATTTGGCTAGATAGGCAGGTAAGGTGAAATTGGATTGGGGGCTCCTGGAGTTGTGGTTAATCAGCCCTTTGCCAAGGAGTTGGGACTGGTGACTATAGCTTTTTCCCCTGAAGCTTTTCAAAGGACCTGTGCAGTATTACACAGTCTGAGACTCTGGGGATCCTACTTGGAGTGGTGGGATTAGGTGGCTCTATCTTGTATTCAGGTGGTCTTTGTCTGATCCTTGTGGATCAGTGACTCTGGGTTGAAGTCTCAGCTGTGGAGAAACTAAGACACCCTGCCCCCCACAGGCAACAACTGAAAGAGGAAAATCAACTCTTCCTGCTACCACACAACCAAAGAACCACCCTGGACTGTCCTCAGGTGATTGGCCCAGCTCAGGAGTTCCAAACCAATTGACCCAGTCAGTACCAACTCACGAATGGGAGACTTCAAAAGGTCTCCAGCAACTAGATAGCAGAGGTCTACTGGCTGCTCAAATGTGGCTCACTCCAGTGCTCTGTGGAGTCAGAAAGGCATGCCCATTAGCAGAGTTGGACCAGGGGACCTGGTGTCTCTTTCCCACCTTGCACCTCTTTCATGCCCAGTCATTGGTAACTACACAGGGCTGAGGTCCTATTCTCTCCAATAAGCAGATGTGTCAGGGCTTTGTGCCTGCCAACTCAATGGAAAGTCAAAGCTTCCTCAGCCTGGCCACCATCCTCTGCCACCAGCTGGCTGGGGGAGCTTAAGCCTGCCTGCCTTTGGTACTCAATGGCAACTAGGGAGTGTTCCACCTGAGCTCAGTCCGAATCTGAGGATAATAAGTCAGCAAATGATTTTCTTCCTCAGCCACCATGCCTTTGCCCCAGCTGCTCTGCAATACTGGTATTCCTATAGGGTGAGTTCTGGCTTCCTCTGGCAGTCCTCAGAGTTGGAGAGGTGTCTCTCCAAAATTAGGCCCAAGCAGGATCACTATACTGTTGCTGAATCTTCATGGGAGGTGTCCCTAAGTGGCTCCCAGGAGGCTCCTGTGACTAGGGAAGCATCTGAAGTGGCAGCTCCAAGAGTATGGGGTACAGAGCAGCTCAAGCAGAATAGGGCACATGACAACTCTGGCAGGGTCAGGCATGGGGCGCTTGGTTCTGACAGGGCAGGGCTTGGCTCAGCGGCTCCAGTAAGGTGGGGTGCAGTGTGACAGCACCAGTAGGGTGGGGGATGGGGCACTTGGCACAGGCAGGGCAGAGCACGGGGCACTCAGAGGCTCGGAAGGGCAGAGAGTGCTACTGGAAGCCTCCTTCCACAATAGTTTGCACTTTCACAGAGCCAAGCCTGACAGCTTCCCCTACTTTGTCTGTCTGCACATCAACCCCGCTGAGGCAAGCTGCAACCCCAAGGATACAAACAAAAGGTATAAAATACATCACCAAATGGATGGGAGTCCTCTCCTCCATGAGAATGGCTCAGAGTACCCCACAAAAAAATGAGCAGAGTTCAAAGGTCCTCCCACTACACTCTAAAAATGGGGGACCAACCTCCCCTACTAGGATGCCACAGCGTTCTCCTGCCAGGAATAAAACTGTATAAAACTGTGCATATTCTCTACATGCAACTCTGAGCTCCCAGCACTCCCCTCCACTCTCACTCTGTCTGGAGGCCTGTCCCTCAGGAGTCCAGATTCTTGGGTGATTTCTCGAGCGGTGTAGACAGGGCCTAAACTGTAGCTGGTTAGTGCTGACTCTGGGGCATGAGAGTGAGGAGAAGATGGTTGGCTGAGAGGGAACCACACCAGAGCGGCAGTTCCCTGAGGCACAGAGCAGCAGCCATCTTTTAGCAACAACAGGGCTCACTCCCAGATATTCTGAAGCCACACTCCCTATCTCCCAGGGCAACCAGAGGAGGCTGTGCATCTACTCAGGTGGCAACCATCATGAAACAGATCTGGGGTGGAAATGCAGGCCCCATGAGTAAAGGGTTTGCCTGAGGCAGTACCAGCCTGGGTGGAGCGCAGGGACTAGAAACACACATGCAGAGCCAGGAAGTTCCCAAGGCAGGGCTGAAACAGAGGACTGCTTTACTGGGCCTAAGATGCACCTGGCCCTCAGGGGATTGTCAGCCTATAGACAAAGGAAGAAAGGAGGCTAGAACTGACAGGTAACCAAATAAAAACCTGCAGGAACAAAGACAGGGCCTGAGTTGCAGGCTCTGGGAACTTAAAACAGCTTCTCTTCTGCAGGGGAATTTAGCAGGAACAGAAACAAATTCCTGCAAAGTTGTTCTGTTCTGTTCTGTCAGTAACATCAATCAGCCTCCAAAAAGCCCCTAAGGCTGTCAGGCATCACCTCCCCCTGGTAGATAGAGGCAGAGCACAGCCACCTGATGGAGCAGAAATAGATTTCCTTGGGATTCAGGCAGGTGCAATGCCCTGGAATATTTATTCACTATAGGAAACTGAGTCAAAGCCCTGCAGGACTATCAGTGACTAGGTGTGACACAGGTGCAAGGTGGGGAAGGAGGCATCAACCTTCCCAGACTGATCTATTTGCTGGGTGGGTCCTCCTGACTCCACAGAGCACTGGACCAAGCCATATCAGAGTAGTCACCAGACCCCTGCGATCCAGTTGCCAGAGACCTTTTAAACTCTCCCACCTGAGACAGGTGCTGACTGAGACAATTGATTTGGACCTTTTGAACTGAGCCAATCACCCTGAGGACTATTCAGGTGGTGCCCTGGGTGTGTGGTTGTAGGAAGGTTTGATTTTCCTTTTCCAATTGTTGCCTGTGGGGGGCGGCGTGACATAATTGCTGGTATTTCTCCACAACTGAGACTTCACTAATATTGAACAGAGACCAGCTGAAAACAAGACAGAACCATTTAGCCCCACATAACCAAACAGATCCCCAGTTTCTGAGGCTATAGCACTGTATTGGTCCTCAACAAAGCTCCAGGGGAAAAATCAAATGGTGTAAAACAATTATGGGGTGGAATCAGCAGAAAAACTCTGGTAACATGAATAACCAGAATAGATTAGATACACTAGGCTTTAAACCAATAAAGGTAAGGAAAGATAAGAATGGTCACTTCATATTTGTTAAGGAGAATACTCAATATGATGAGATTTCAATTATTAATATCTATGCACCCAACCAGAATGCACCTCAATTTATAAGAGAAACTCTAACAGACATGAGCAACTTGATTTCCTCCATCTCCATAATAGTTAGAGATTTCAACACTCCTTTGGCAGTGTTGGATCGATCCTCCAATACGAAGCTGAGCAAAGAAATTTTAGATTTAAACCTAACCATCCAACATTTAAATTTAGCAGACATCTACAGAACATTTCATCCCAACAAAACTGAATACTCATGCTTCTCATTAGCCCATGGAACATACTCCAAAATTGATCACATCTTAGGTCACAAGTCTAACTTCAGTACACTTAAAGGAATTGAAATTGTTCCTTGTATCTTCTCAGACCACCATGGAATAAAAGTTGAGCTCAGTGACAACAGGAATCTGCATACTCATACAAAAACATGGAAGTTAAATAACCTTATGCTGAATGATAGCTGGGTCAGAGATGAGATTAAGAAGGATATCGCCAAATTTTTGGAGCAAAATGACAATGAACACACAGATTATCAGAACCTCTGGGATACCACAACGGCAGTCGTAAGAGTGAAATTTATAGCATTGCAAGCTTTCCTCAAGAGAATGGAAAGAGAGGAAGTTAACAACTTAATGGGACATCTTAAGCAACTCGAAAAGGAGGAATATTCCGACCCCAAACCTAGTAGAAGAAAAGAAATAACCAAAATCAGAGCAGAATTAAATGAAATTGAAAACAAAAGAATTATACAACAGATAAATAAATCAAAAAGTTGGTTTTTTAAAAAGGTCACTAAATAGATAAACCTTTGGCTAACCTGACCAGGAAAAAAAGAATAAAATCTCTAATCTCATCAATTAGAAACAACAAAGACGAAATAACAACAGACTCCTCAGAAATTTAAAAAATCCTTAATGAATATTACAAGAAACTTTATTCTCAGAAATATGAAAATCTGAAAGAAATTGACTGATACTTGAAAGCACATCACCTTCCAAGACTTACCCAATATTAAGTGGAAATGTTGATCAGGCACATATCAAGTTCTGAAATAGCATCAACCATACAAAACCTCCCTAAAAATAAAAGCCCGGGACCAGATGGTTTCACGTCAGAATTCTACCAAACCTTTTAAAGAGGAATTAATACCTCTTTACTCAACCTGTTCCCAAATGTAGAAAAAGAAGAAAGAATACCCAACACGTTCTATAAAGCTAACATCACCCTGATTCCCAAACCAGGAAAAGACTCAACAAGAAAAGAAAAGAAAATTATAGACCAATATCACTAATAAATATAGATGCAAAAATATTCAACAAGATCCTAACAAACAGAATCCAGCAACACATCAAACAAATTATACGTCATGACCAAGTCGATTTTATCCCAGGGTCTCAAGGCTGGTTCAATATACATAAAGCTATAAGTATAATT